>NW_019290547.1:102226-117309 GCF_000500325.1 Leptinotarsa decemlineata | reverse complement strand
GATGTATTGCCATGGCCAGCACAATCACCGGACCTGAATCCCATCGAGCATGTGTGGGACATGCTTCAACGAAGAATTACTCCGCATATGGGGAACATTCACACAACGTTTCAATTGAGAGAGCTTTTAATCGCTGAATGGGCAAATGTACCTCAACAAGACATTGACAATCTCATTTTGTCGATGCACGATAGATGTAGGGCCGTAATAAACCAGCGTGGAGGCCATACTTTGTACTGATTCCAATTTTTTTTGTATTATGATTTTTTTCGGGGTGCCAAAGAAGAGCCTTTTTTTTTAGTTTTGCTTATATGCGCACTCAGTATTTTTGACCATTTAATAAATTTTGTTGTAAGTTACATTCGTTTAATAATCACCCGTCACCTTTTTTTTCCCTAAAGCGATCTAAAAAAAATATTGCCATTTTTTAAAATATCCCTAGACTTTTCCGATGTGTGTATTTGATCCAAATTCCAATTTACTTCTAACCAATGTGTAGTAGAGTAGTTTGATCGAATGTATAGTGCTGAAATTTCTAGTTTGCCTGATAATAAACCCTAACATTTTATTTGCATTTCTTGTAATATTTCTTACGTGATTCTTGAATGATAATGTATTATTATATCTAATCCCTAAGTCTTTTATTTCTGTATTTCTTTCAAGAGGGACCCTATTCAGTTCATAACTGAAGAGAATAAGGTCTCTTTTGCGCGTAACTGACATTACTGAACATTTATCAATATTGAAAAATAATTTATTTTCACAACTCCACTCATAAACCTTGTTCAGGTCTTTTTGTAGCATTACACAATCCCTCACTGTTTGTACTTGTTTATAGATTTTTTGGTCATCAGCAAACATTAGGCATTCTGAGAATTCCAGCACTGCTGGCAAATCATTTATAAAAACAACAAAAAATAAGGGACCTGAATTTGATCCCTGTGGGTCTCCAGAGGTAACTTCAAATTTTCTTGAGTATGAGCCATGATATTTTACAAGAGAATCTCTGTTTTACAAATAGCTTTCGAAACAATTTGAAAATATTTTTAGTTAAACCATAATGACTCAACTTCAACAATAAAATATCATGATCTACTTTATCGAAAGCTTTTTGGAAGTCTGTATAAATAGTATTCAATTGAGATTTGTTTTCAAGTGCCTCATATGCTTTTTGAGTGTAAGTTAACAAGTTTGACTCAATAGATTTATTTGTTACAAAACCGTTTTGCTCCACCCTGATATACTTTTCAACAAACTGATGTAATCTGCTGTATACAATATGTTCAAATAAATTGTTATAATAATATGATGGTGTATGATGTTGCTACACGAGTTCTTCGATGTTGATGTTTTCTCGCCCCACTCCGTTGGCTGATTTACTGCGCATCCCATACTTAGAAGCACACTTAGATTTGCCAAGCTGTACTTGATAGGCCGATATCAAAAATGAAAGTCAAAAATTCGAAAAAATTAGGCAAAAGAAAGTTATATTTCAAAGAATGTTTATTGAAACATTTCGAATATTTGAAGATGTATAGATTTACAGCTATTTTATTCTACATGTTTTTATACCACTGGTTATAATAATAATAGTTATAATAATATGATGGTGTGAAGGGTAGAGGTTCCTGCCACAAGGTGAAGGGCCTGCGGCAAGGTACCTGCTGCACGTGCTGCCAGAATGTCCAGCATTTATCAATTATCAGCATTCATCAGCCTATATCAATCGACATAACGCGGCCCTAAGAGTGCTTTATTACCACCTGCGGTACTTTTAAGGCATATAATACATACAAGCTAGTTAGTCTAATGTAGGTCTTCCCGATCATCAGAGCAAGGCGATATTTGTCGTGGACTTCTCAGTTCCTGGTGAGACGAATATCGTCTGAAAGAGGAGGAAAAACGAACAAAGTATCGAAATTTACTTTTCAAACTTCCCAGAGCACTCTGTTAAGGTTGGTGTTTTGATTAATGGAGTCTTTGGAGAAAGTTCGACGATTATTCAATTGAGCTAAAGAGTCAGGTAACTGGGAGCTTTATAAAACTATTCTAACGACATACAACAAGGAAATTAGAAAGGCAAAAAGGGAGTCTTGGAAGAAGTTCTTGAAGGGTACCTCTGATTCAACTCGCAGCACAAGGATTCACAAGATTCTCTCTAGAGAACCGACTGCTGAAATTGGGTCGCTTAAACGACCCGATGGAACATTCACGACCTCTAGTAGGGAAACGTCAGAGTTTTTGATATAAAACCACGTTCCTGGAAATTGGGAGGTCGCAAAGAAGGTTGTCACAGTACTGGCAGTTGAATGGGCTATCAAGTCGTTTCAGCCCAAATCTCCTGGAGAGGATGGTATATTTCCAGCTCTTCTTCAAAACGAACTGTAAATCATTTTACATATTCTCACACAACAACACAACACAAAATCTCCCAATTGCTTGACAACAAAGAGATTGCGGTTGCTGTATTTCTTGATATCGACATTGATAGTTGACAATGCACTACCTGAATCTATAGGATTGTCTCTGGCTAGGAAGGGTATAGAATCGACCATAACTGGCTGGATCTATGCCGTGCTGGTAAATAGAACTGTAACCTTGACTATTCAAGGCGAGGCCATTAGGTTCAGGGTCACCAGGGACTGCCCTCAAGGTGGGGTATTATTTTCCCTTCTGTGGTCGCTCCTTATGGATAGTCTGATTGATGCCCTCAACAGAAGAAAAGTAGATCTGCAAGCTTAAGCTTGTCATCTTGGCAAGGTCCACGTCGAGAAGGGTAGTTTGTGATACCCTCCAAAGCACGTTGGACGTTTTTCGTAGTTGGTGCCTGGGGGAGCAGATGTCTGTCAACTCCAGCAAAACTGGGACTCTATAACTGCTAATATAATATGATATGATGAAATGAAGAGTTGAACAGGAATATATAAAAGAAGAATATACAATGAACAGATTAGGTGGAATACGTAATTTCAGCCTCATTTATGAAGAGGTGTGTGACAAGTCCTCTGGGCATTTTCCGTTTTTGATGTCAGTTATGAGACTGGCAAGAAAAAGACTTATTTCGTTTTCTGTTGCTTCTTGTATCTCCGTTTCATTGCCGTCTATTCCTGGTGACTTATTCGGTTTCTGTGACTTCATTGTTATTCACAGGTGCCAGAAAAGAGGAATTTGGAAAGGCCTACATTTTGGGAAAAGAGTATTGGCTTCATATATTTTTCTGACATGCGTTTTAACTATTTTGGAGTAAAATTCGTTGAACGCTTCGGCAAAGCCCTCTTTGTTTTGTAGAGTAACTCCTTTATTGGTGAGTATTTGCTCGATAAATTTATAATTATTTGTGGTATTGACTTCTCTTAGAATGTTCCAACAAGTTTTGAATTATTTTTATTTCTGCCGGTTTGTTTCGAGTAGAAAATGGACTTTGTTATTTTCAGAAGTTCATCCGTTATTCTCTTATGTTATAAATTAGCTTCCTTTTTAGTTATATTGTCTATATCGTTTTTGTAGTCTGTATCGTTTGAATGTATTTTTTTGTATAGAATTTATCCTTGTATTATCCACTACTTAGGTTATTAGATTTCGCTTCTGTCTTTTCATTAGTGTATTTTTTATGACGATATTCACATATTCTTGAAGGTTTTCAAGACTTTGTTGATTTTGAAAGGATCTTCCATTGAAAGTTGGTAATGTTATTTTTATTATACGATTCTCTCCTGTTATGCTTCTCTACTTCTTCTAATTCATATGCGATTGTGATTAGATTGTCAGAATTGAAACAAACGCTTTGTTAGGCAGGAAAATTTCGGAAAGACTTCAAGATTTCATTCTTCTCCAAAAAAAAATGCCTACTAGAGTATTTAAAAGAGACGTACTTTTACTATTCATATTGTTTCACAATATTAAATGAATAAATCCGACCTAATCAGAACGCGGCATAATTTTCAACAAGTAAGTAGTTCATCACATCAACATCATTCTTTGAGGCTTTATAATTCGCCAGTAATACTTTATTATATCCCATATCGAGTACGAGCCTCCGCATAAAGTAGTCATCAGAAATTCGAGTGGTACCGACAGTACCATGCACAGCCACCACCATCTCGCATCCAATTGATTTGTAGAAAAAAAGTTGAAATATTACCATTATAAAATTGTGGTACAACGGTTAACAACAGGCGAACCGCGGTCCGTTTGTGGATCGCGAAGGGTCGTATAAATTGATACGTAGATGAGGTATACCTACTATACCTTTAATAATCGAAATGATATTTTTAATTTTAAGAGTTACAAGAAAATATAAAATTAATATATGATCTGATACAAGGCGTATGTGCTCTCGTCGCAAGCTGGGCATCTTTGAAAAAGATATTGCAAGACTAGAATTTACTCATTTTCCGACAATTCTTGAATATAAAAGGAACGCTGAAGAAAACATTGGTCATTTGAAGTTGATGTAGCGGCAGAATGGACAGATGTAGCTGCCAAGTTGTTTAATCTATCAAAGCCATCACTTCAAATAGAGAAAATTGATTTGCAAAAAGATGTGTCTTTGCAAATGTCTAAAACGGTATCCACAGAAGACAGACTTTTGGACCAAACATGTCCCAGAAAAATACGAAAATTGCAAGAAATACTATTTTTGGCTCGACACATGTATGTGATTCTTAAAGATGAATTTTTTGACAAACCATTATTCTTCGAGATTAACGGACGCCCACCTAGAAGACACACTTCCAATCAGCTGTTCCTCTCGAGAACCAAACTATAAAAACTGGCTCAAGACCGTCGGTGTAGTAGAAGAACAGAACAAAATAAAACAGTATATTATCAAGAACTGTATATACAGCGAAGAAAAAAAAATCATTTATATCTTAGACTAATGAAGTAATATCACATGATAAGGGAAGTAATAATTATAGAAAACTGAATATTTCATTATTGTTGAAATCCAAATCTTATTTTTATGTTTTATTTACTCTCAAATTAGCCAATCAATATCATTATAAGAGATCGAGTTTCAGCTAAGCTTTCAGAAACTTTAAAATCAGTTAATTTCTTGATATGCAATTCTAAAACTCTTTCTGTTTCTTCAGTAACATACGTGGAATAATGTGACTGTTCAAGTTTCGCGGGCTACATACATTCGATTGGAGATTCCTTCATTTTTTAAAGTTGATATACTGCTCTCGAACGTATTTTTACACTTACAGCTGTTCAGCATGTTCATTTTGATGGCGAGAGGCATAAAAACTGGAAGTGGTTTTTGTGTTCGGCAATTTTCTGCTATTGAAAAAAATAGATCAAAAAATTTGTATCAAATTTTGTGTAAAAAATGGAAGTAAGTGCTAAACAACACATAAAATGTTAATAGTGGCATATGGTGGCAGTTTTTTTCTGAAATTTCAGGCATGAAAAGGTGTGTCGGCGAAGTTAATTCCAAAATTGCTGAATTTTTACAAAAAAAACCGTCGCATGAGCATCGCTCAGGGTTTGTCGATCGAAGTCAACGGCGATCCAGATTTCCTTAAAAGGGTTATAACTGGTGAGAGAGTCTAGGAAAACCAAGACCAAAAAACACGCCAAGTTCGATCAAATGTCAAGGTTTTGCTCACTGTTTTCTTCGATTACCGTGGCTTTTTCAATCAACCAATAAGGGACACAATTTCAAATGCTCAAAAAATCGCGCGAAATATTCTTAAAATCGGTTCATTCATTCAAAAGAAACTGTCACGTTTCAAAATAACCTTCAAATATCCCGATGGCGAAATATTTTCGAAAAGACATTATTTCTTGTACAGAAAAACGTTACCGACCACCCCATTCAAGTAAAACACTCGATCTACTCGAAGACGAAGAAAAAAGTCACATCCTTGAGCTTGAAGATATCCATAATAATGGGAAATTTCAAGATTTGGTCTCAAAGTCAACAAATTTTCCATCTCGGTCCTCTATGAGTATATAAATAGCCACACGAGGGTAATTAGGGTCTGGGGCCCGTATAGGAGTAAGTCCGACCCTGGAGTCTTCAACTAGCGTAAATGAGTGATGTCGTAAATGAGAATCTTCGACCACCGTACACACGGTGCTTCGATAGACAGAATGTATCCTACCGACGTTTTACGAATATTTCCGAAGATTAATCTCATCACCGACTTTTCATAGTCAGCTCCTCTTTAACAATGGCTAACGCTTGGGGGTACTACATGATGACGATGTCCTCGTTTGTGCACCACGTCCGTCAATGTAGGAAGCGTGTCCGCATAGCAACCTCTCCCCGCGCCCGCCCCTCAGGTACGACTTTAAGTAGTCCATGTGCCACTTTGGCAACGCAAGAATAACATTGGGCGATTTCAGTGGCGTCCATGTTTGGCGATTTTCAAACTAGACTCGGCCAAAGTATTTGAATTATGGAAAATATCGAACAAACTCTCGATGAATTAGTAAATGCGGACAATTTATACAGGGCCGACCCTAGGGTTTAGGTGCATATAAATTTGCATGCAATCATTTTTCTGAATGTCGCATGTTCTCTAGAAATTCAAGAAAAATAAAACAGTATAATGAAGGAGAACGTTTTTATTAAAAATTTTAACTTTTCTCAGTAACAAAGGAGCAATACAAAAAAATGAATGCGGTTTATTTACATAAATGTCATTTTTTCAGTGGCAGTCAGTTACGTATCTATACTCTATTGACCCAGTCATCATAGTTAAAATTAGGTAACTATCCCGGAATTTTAGATATCCAGCTATAAACCAGTATAAACTTGTATTTCGACATTCTAAAAGTTGTCTCAAAACCTACATATCGTAGGATGTACGCGACTATTAAAATCCAAGGTCACAACAATCAAACAATAATACAACAATCTATGTTTTGCACATTTTTTGTTAATATCTCGTTTCCTATGGATATATCGCTATTCATATTCATTATCAATATTGTAGAGGATTGAATTCCCTACAATTTTTGTTGCGAATATTATTTTATACGTTGAGTTGTTTTCGAGATAGAGGACGAAGAGCACACGGTTAGAGCATCATTTAAAGTCAACCGGTAGTCTTGATCAAAGACACACCATTTAAGTTTATTAATTATTGATTAAAAAGTAATTATCAATGATTTTCTTTTCTCATCAACTTTTAATTTATATTCAATGATTATTTTACTAACTTATCAATTTTGAATTAAGTATCAATTTATTCAATAAATAATACTTGATATACCCCTTTCAATTTAAAAGGGTATTCGTTTTGAGCGAAGTTTTATACACTTATCTAGAATGTAACTGTGTTCTCTTTATATTAACAAGAATAATATTATGAACGAAACCATAAAACAAATAGATTTCTTCTGTTTTTCACAAATCTGGTGAAAATATTTTAGATGAGTGATATCCATTTTGATAACCTGAATTTCATATTAGATATACAAAGCCACAGCTAATGTGTTTACATATATTTGTTCTTTCTCGTTTGTTCATTATATGTTGAGTCTTAAATCATCATCATGTCACGTAGAGCAACACCGGTATCTCGTCAATACCGTAAAAGTGCCGTAGGTGGTAATGGAGCACTCTTAATGCCGCGTTACGTCGATGGCTCACAGCAAGTGTTCTAGAGTCTCAGGAGCCCCGCGACCTTGTGTCAGGACCCTTCATACTCATCACGAGACTGCGGTGGATTGAGGTATCAAAAACAGTATCCTGGCAGGCTATGAAAGCAGACGTCATGTGCTTTGGTAAGCCAAGGTTTTCAATGTTGTTAAAGAAGAACCCAATGCATTGGCTTATCCTTGTACTGTCCTTGTGAAGTGTTATTTGCGGCTTTCATTTGGACCTTTTACTGGACGGGTGCCATATCGGTGACGGAGTTGCAGACCATGCAGTGAAAGGGATCTAAACTCCTGATGACTTTACAGGCTCTATAGACACTCATTCTGTTATGTAGATACTCCAAACTCATAAGTCCACGACCTTCCTGTTGTCGGAAGAAGTACATACGTGAAACGGACGATTAAGGATGCGAATTCCTATGGAGATGCATAATTTTTTGGGTCTCTATGTGGATTTTTAAAATTACAATCATGTGGTTACCGAAATTCGATAAACTACACTGAAAAATTATTGCAATATACTTAAAACTTATTTCATATTGGGGTACAGATAATAAGAAAGTAAGCGAAAACCATTGCAATGTTTTTTTTAGATGGTATCCTTTGAAAAACTATAATTCCCGTGACAACTTGTTTTGTTTATTAAAACATTAGGTGTCAGTATTTTAATTTAAGTTTAAAGTTCGTTAACTTCTAGTCTGACAAATGGTTGGATTAACGAAAATGCATAAAATAACAGTTTTACAAATGATTGGTTACGAAGTTAGAACCCAAACACAACAGAAAGTAGCTCGCCTATTTCATGAGAAACTTCAGAGTTTACCTTCTATATTTCAAGGAACAATAAGCAAAACAGAGAAGCAGTTTCGCGAGCTTGGTCATGTGGGGCAGATAAAAAAAGTAGCTGCCAATGCAATAAGTGATGAACTCAAATTGAATGTGATGCCTGAGTTTGAGAAAAACCCACATCCATAGAGTAGACAGGATTCCACTACTTTTAATGTTAGCCATACATCAATAGTAAGCACATCAAAAGAGAATAAAATGCATCCCCATAAAATGATACCTACTCAGGAGCTCGTGGAAGACGATTTTGATAGAATAATTTATTTTTGTGAGCAATTGATGGACATGTTGGATTACAGATTACGGACAGGCATTGTTGAGGAGCCGAATCGGAACTCTTCTGTTGTTCATGAAATTACGTTAATTGAAAAATTAAAAATCGCATGGGAGCTGACGCCCAGTTGTTCCGTCGTCCCAAGCAGGACAGTCTACAGCAGAGTCCTCAGTTCCTCGTCCTGGATTACTTCACTTCGGCCACTTTGGGGCTCATCTTCGAGTATATTAGGTAATGGTAAACAAGATGCCAGGTAGAATTTGTAAAACAATTACAATTACAATCTCAATTCTTGGACAACAGGTATATTTGGAATATTAATGATTCTTGGCATTATGAACAAAGGTTTAACAATGGTTGGTTGTTAACCTTTTCTTGGTCGTTTAATAGGAAATTTGGAATGTTGGAAATCAATAAGGGCGAACATTCAAATTTCCTATTGAACGACCTACAAGAGGTTAACCACTCACCATTGTTTAAACTTTTTCCATAATGCCAAGAAATATTCACAATCAAAATTTACCTACTGTCCAACAATTGAGAATATAATTGTTTTTCAAATTCTACCTGTTATCATATTTATCCTTAATCAATCAAGTGAGACAACTACTATTGTTGTATATAAAAGTTGTAGACCAGTGTCTGTACTATTACTTGCAATGAAGTTACGGTGTCAGCCAGACGCGTATAGAATAAAAATTTTATTTGTGAAGCTTGCTCAATTATCATCATGTATAGTATTATCATTATGAATATTCTTATTATCATTATAAATATCGTCTTCATATGAAATTCTGGAATTATGGAATGAAGATATAAAATACAAACGCACAGTTCATTCTTTCATAAAATTTCATTATCCTCTATGATAATAATTATCTTGAGTACCTGAGAATGTATTTATTGTATGTATGTAATGAACATTTTTAATTTTAAAGCTAGTGGAGCTAGTCTTATTGGATTCACTACTTTTTCAGTTAGTGCTAACCTTCAAAAGGAAGCTGTTGAAATTTCATGATATCCTACTCATGAGTTTGTGAGTTATTGTGCTAATAGTCCGGTCAATTTAGACATTCGAAGTTACCTAAATTCCCAACAATCTGAAAATCGGTAAGATTGTTTAAAATATGATTGAAAATGAAATTCGAGAGATTTTCATCTTTCCCCTGTATGGAAAACATTTTATTCAAGGTCAAAGGTCAAAAAAAGAGTTTTTCGCGATTTTCAGTAAAACGGTGGGTTTTATCATGAAAATATTCGAAACAAAAATTGGAGACCATAAAATTGTCTACAAAAAATGTTTCAATACTTTTTTTCCTAAGAGCCACCGTTTTTAAGATATAACGATTCAAAAAGTTGCAAAAGTTGTAATCGTCATAAAATGCACACGTTTCCACGTCACCTTTGAGGTAGTGGTAGGCCCAGTAGGCCTATTCCATGGGTCAGTTGTGATCCCGTTTGATTTGAAACTATTGCAAAATAATGGATATTAGCAGAGATTGAAAAGATAAAAGCAATTTAAAAGTACTTAACTTAATCGCCCGAGTCGTAACTTTCAAATTCTTCTTCTTGATCTTCTGCTTATTCTTGTTCGTCTTGTTCTTGTTCTTCTTCATTCTGAGTACATGTAAACTGCGTTAATAGCGATGTATCGAATGTCGTCTCGTAGGAATCAAACGGATCCTCCACTGTTGGTGATTCAATATTAGAGCACGACCGACGTTGACAATGTGTACATGCCAGAGAACAAAACAGTCCGGCGTTTTGCAACCACATTTAGCACTGCACCCCTTTTTGCAGTTGGAAAAAATGGTGTTCAGCAGTTTTTCCGGTGCAGGTGAAAGTAAAGTTTGGATTGGTTCTATGAATTGTTGACCACCTTCCAACCCAAGTCTGTAGGGTCTAGCTGATAACCAAGCGGAAGTGAGCCACCGTTTTTAAGATATAACGATTCAAAAAGTGGCAAAAGTTGTAAGCGTCATAAAATGCACACGTTTCCACGTCACCTATGAGGTAGTGGTAGGCCCAGTAGGCCTATTCCATGGGTCAGTTGTGATCCCGTTTAATTTGAAACTATTGCAAAATAATGGATATTAGCAGAGATTGAAAAGATAAAAGCAATTTAAGTTAGAAAAAAGTAGTGAACTTAATCGCACGAGTCGTAACTTTCAAATTCTCCTTCTTGATTTTCTGCTTGTTCTTGTTCTTCTTCATCTTCATTCTGAGTACATGTAAACTGCGTTAATAGCGAATCAAACGGATCCTTCACTGTTGGTGATTCAATATTAGAGCACGACCGGCGTTGACAATGTGTACATGCCAGAGAACAAAACAGTCCGGCTTTTTGCAACTACATTTAGCACTGCACCCCTTTTTGCGGTTGGAAAAAATTGTGTTCAGCAGTTTTTCCGGCGCAGGTGGAAGTAAAGTTTGGATTGGTTCTATGAATTGTTGACCACCTTCCAACCCCAGTCTGTAGGGTCTAGCTGATAACCAAGCGGAAGACAGTGTGTGTCGCCTCTGTTTGGAACCTTTGGTGTAGTAATGAATATTACTGGAGTTTTTTTCCCAACACCAAACCGTTATTTCAATAACTCGACACGTGGTTCGATCATCAAGTGATCATGTTCAAGAGGAATAAGATCAAACATGTGATCTTCCTCTTGAAGATGATCACTTGGTGATCGAAACACGTGTCGAAATGTCCAAATAACGGTTTGGTGTTGGGAAAAACATAAAATCATTTTGAACGATAGAAAAGTGAAGTTGTGTAAGTTAGCTCTGATATTGTAAAGATATCATGAGAACGTGTTGGCTTTATATTACATGAGTATAGGAAAGCTCTGTTGATCAAAAACAAGAACTTCTTGATGATTCTGAACAATGGCTGGCCATGTTTAAACAAAACAAACCGAAATGTTTGCATGCCAATGGACGAAACATGGTTCAATCACTTCACTCCGTAGAGCGACTGTTGAACCTCGTCCAAAGCGCCCGAAAGCTCAACAATCGGTTGTAAAAGTTATGACCTCGGTATTTCGGAATGTGCGGGATGTAATATTCATCGACTATCTTGAGAAGGGAAATACCATGAACAGTTAATATTACACAGCGTTATGGGAGCGTTTAAATACCGAAATTGCAAATAAACGACCGAATATGACGAATAAAAAAAGTTTTGTTCCATTAAGACAACGCACAAGTCCATCAAAACAATGGAACTGAACTTCGAATGGCTTCCACATCCACTGTATTCGCCAGATTTAACTCCCATAGATGACTGTCTGTGTTTGAAGACCTCAAAAAAGTGCTCCCCGGTAAGAAATTTTGCACGAATGAAGAAGTTATTGCTGAAACTGTTCTGAAGCAAAAGAAGAATCTTTCTACAAAAGTGGTATTGAAATGTTAGAGCGGCTCTGGAACGATTGTGTGGCTCGCAGTGCAGATTACTTTGATGAATAAAGCAAATTTTCAACAGAAAAAAACGCGTTTTTATTCTTAGGCCCGGGAATTTTCAGTCCATGTGTTAATTTTCCCAAATTTGTTGATTCCCACTTGAATTCAAGTCAATCGTATCAATCACCAACCGAATTGTTTGTTCAAACTGAAAAATCTGGACAACAAATCGTCATGACCGTTTTATTTCTATACTAAAAAACATTCTCACATCCTTAGGAATTATGGTCTGAATTTATTTTGATTTATAACATCTCAAGTTTGGACAGTGCCAAATATAAAACACATGTTTTGTTGCTATTATTACTATTCTTATAGTGCCGGCTCTCAGTCCAAATATTTTGTTTGTTGTTTGCAAACATCCAAATCAGAGTAATAAGATACAGATGGTGGCCAGCTACGAGTATTACTCTCATCAGGCATCACGTCGAATACAACAGTCGTGTGTCAATCTTTGTAGAGAAACACAAATGTTTTCGATGCGCTCTGAAGATTTGTCACGGCAAACTTTGAGAATTAATATTGACAAATACTTTGTAATGGGTGAAATATTTGGGTCATTTTGCTTCACCAGGTTTATGGCTCAAGACTTTGTATGGCACATTACAAGGATAGTTTTATGAATCTTGAATTAATACAGAGAACTTTCCCACAGTACATAAGTAATGTATTTTCAGAAATATTTTTGACTTAGAGAAAAACGATGATGCTCCACATACCTCACCCATTAGGGTTAGAGTTCAGGAACATATTCTTAGATCACTTAGTATCTTTGTAGACCTATCAAAGGTGTTTGACACTGTCAATTACTCCACTGTCTGGAAAATATTGGTTTCCGAGGGATTGCATACGGCATAATGAAGAGCTACCTATCAGATAGAAAACAATGTGTGAAAGTATGGGAAATTTACAGCGACCATTTTGATATAAAATATGGAGTACCCCAAGGGACGGTTCTAGGGCCAATATTATTAATTATCTACTTGAACGATGCATTTGACGAGAAACCGAAAGGGGAATATTGACTTTTGTAGACGATACCGCTGTTANTCATTGTTACAGTGTCAGAGAGGTCAGTTACGGAGTGGTCAGAAACTACTAATTGGTGTCCTCACACTTAAAAAAAAATTCCTATACGCAGCCGCATATTATTATTATTAAAAAAACCCGTCCTTCGTTAGTGCGACTCAGTTCAAGCAGCCTTGTCTGGGAGATCACGTGCACAAGGCATGATAATGTTTTGAAGCACTCTGTTGCTTGGTTGAGCATAGTACAAAATAATAAAATTTCAGAGATAACAACATTACACAAAGACATGAAACAAACGAATGGCCTTATCTATGATACTGATAAGATGTGGTCTATCTTTATCAATGACAGAAAAATGAGAAATAGAAAGAAGAATTAAGGTATTAAGGTCATCGACATCCCTTCTAGTAATAACACTATCATGTTTGATTGAGGATATGCATCATTTCGCTCAAAAGTCTCTTGCATAAATATGGTTGAACATATAGAATAGCCGGCTGTTCAAAGTTGAAAATGCGTCCATGTTCTCTTTCATGTTCAACAAGGGCAGTGAAGTTTTTGATATTCAGTTTCTTAGAGTCTCTCACGTGTTCTAAAACTCGCGTTTCAATGTTTAATGCGATTTGAGCAACATAGCATTCGGGAAAGCTTTCACAGCTTACACAGGCAATTTTATCATTTCCTTCAGTATGATTCTATTACAAATTCTGACAAGATCCTGTCGAGTCGTGGAAATCTTCAAATGGAATGCAGACGCTTTTATTGCAGGATTCCTATGAAGTGTTTTGGGACAGCTACATATCTACAAACGTACATTTTCAGTCAGACTTGAAAACTGTCAACATTGGATAATGTGCGTAACAATTCGGTTCAATAATTATTTAGTAAGATCACACAAAGTCGGCCATTCACACTTTGGCAGAGAAAGGAACGGGGCAAAAAATTAATGGATCTAATTCAAACTGAAAGAATTTCGATTCTTTGTAAAGTAGATTATTATCGGTTGATCGATTAGAATTTTTTAGACCACAACTTGGTGAATTTTGCGACGTGACTTGGGCCTGCACACAATTCAACTGACCCAGGATCTGAACGTAAACGACTGTAGACAACTACGGGTGTTCGCTGAATGGAGTCTAGAGCAGTTGGCAACTGACTCTTATTTTAGTTGAAATATAATATTCAGCGATGAGGCCCATTTCTGGATGAATAGGTAAGTAAACAAACAAAATTGTCCCTCAAGGATCGATTTGAGGTCCACTTCTCTTTGTTTTATATACTTCTTAGTTTTCACACTGCCTTCTTCATACTTCCATGCATTGTTACGCCGACAATTCAATCTAAATCTTGTGTCATGTTCTTCGGTAGCACAAATGCAAGGAATCCTTGCAGCGAATTGATTAACATTTCCATCGATGGGGTTTAATTACCAAAAAGTGACGTCACGAAAAATTTAGGCCTTTATCTCGATAATTCTCTGCGTTTCACTACACATGTTTTTCAGATTCTTACCTTCTTACCTTTAAAACTTACCTTTTTCGAGGATCTTTTTCTCATAACATTGCACGCTTATATAATCGGCTACCCATTGAATTGAAATCCCTACCACCACTTAGATTCAAGAAAAATCTGAAGAGATTTATGGTACAATCCGGTTCTCGTTTTTTATCACACTGATCAGTTGACACCTATACATAATATGTTATCACCATAAATATGTAGAAATCATCAAATTTATCATTATGTTTGTGACATGATTTTTCACAAATAAAACACCAAATTCTCATTTATTCGTTTTTTGCCTCTCTTTCCTGCTTTTCTGTCTGTTTTTCTGCTTCTCTCCCTTCAGTTCAAGCAGCCTTGT
>NW_019290547.1:20852-101348 GCF_000500325.1 Leptinotarsa decemlineata | reverse complement strand
ATGGTTACCTTCCACAATCTGAAAAAATATAAAAATTATAATGGAGAACTTTATACAAGTGTAGAAGGGCAAACTTTTTAGTTTACCCCGATAAGTTACTGCGTAAAAATCAAAGTATTTTTCACAAAGAAAAATCTTCTATTTATCAGTAACTTGTCGTATTTCACAATTTTGCCTATCAAAAAAATATTAAGAAATTATACTTATCTTTTACGTTTCGGAGGCCAAAATCTGCCTCCGTCTTCAGAAATGGATAAAAATTCGAATAAATATGCAGTTATTCCTTTTTTGAGAGCTTATTTCTTTACTTCTTCGACAGATGTCAAAACTTCTTTGACATCTAACTATGACTCATCGAATGATTATTAAACATATTACAATTGTGGAGTACTGCTGAATGATAGAAGCCGGTTTATGTTCAAATCTGAGATTTTTTTAAGCCCCTTCTAAAATTGTTCGTACATAAACATTGTTAGTTATGATGACATGAATAAACGACTGTTGCATTGTTATTGACTAAAGACTGTTAGTATAATATATCATGTGATAACTTTCATTCCTTTCTTTCCTTATCCTTTCCACTTTTTTTCTCGTTCCTCTCGACCACTATACAAAGCAATGCTTTATGTGGCTAACTCTTTATTTATTTGTAATATTGACATTGGTTACTGTAGTTGTTTTTGGCAAATACATATCATTATTATTACTATTATATTCACTTGTTATCCGCTTCAGCGTAACTGATTTCCGAGAAATTTCAAGTGTGCTGATCTGAAATCAGATTTGACGAATCTTTTGTTTTTTAAATAATTGGAATACACATTGGCCAATATCTTGTTCACAAGTATCGGTTTCACTGATTTATGCTTCAGGTTAAAAAACATCTCTAAATATCAATTTACTAGAACCCCCCGTAGAAAATATCATTTCAAATATTTCTACTAGATATACTGCTCTCAAACTGTAAAGCAGATAGTTGTTGGTTCACAGATGGATCGAAAACACCTTCTGGTTCTGGTGCAGGTGTTTTCAGTCGCAGACCCAGGACAGAGTTATCTACCTGCCTAGGAAGTTATGCGACTGTATTTCAAGCGTAAATTTACGCTATTGAATTGTGTTCGAAATATTGGATAAATCCAACCTCACTCACAAGTCAATAAAAATATTCTCGGACAGTCAAGCGGCGTTGCAAGCTCTTGGCTCCTACCGAGCAACGTCTAAATTGGTAGCAAACTGCCAAAAACGACTTCCCTCGATAGGAAGACTTAACAGATTGTATCTGGTCTGGATATACTTTGTGCCTGCCCCGCTGGGGACCGAATCAGGTTCTTAGAGTTCGGCTGATCCGTACTCTCACCATCTGATCTGAAAGACCACTCACGTTACAAACTAATCAGCTTCGTTAAGAAGCTGGGTTTAATTGGCCGAGTGTGAATAGGTGTGAGCCACAATAAACCCTTGTGGGTTGCGGTGGAGGGTCGAATAGACCTACTCACTTCAGACCTACCTACCTACCTACTCTTTGTCAATAAACAAACACTTACAATGAAAATATAACTCGAGATTGCTGATTGGATTTCACTTTGTCATGTTTCTATCGATGGTTTTAGCTTAAGAAGTAACTTATCCAGTCAATTTATCAACTTTGGTACTGAAACAAAAGAAAAACAAGAAAAATACAGTGTGTACAAGTTCTGTACCTTACCTTGAATAGGATTGTAGAAAATTCGGGATGCCTGGAGAACTCCAAGATGTACTTAAATACATAGTAGGGTTATCCCTATAGGACTGAAGATGAAGCCAACGATATTTTCGATAAATACTGTTGGGAGACTAAATTTCACAACAGAAGAAGAAGCTATTCGCCATCGTTTACCACGAAGGCAAAAATGCCAACATTGGCCAAATGCCACATCGGCTACAACTGCTGGATAAGGCACGACGA
Source organism: Leptinotarsa decemlineata (assembly GCF_000500325.1). Classification (NCBI taxonomy): domain Eukaryota; kingdom Metazoa; phylum Arthropoda; class Insecta; order Coleoptera; family Chrysomelidae; genus Leptinotarsa; species Leptinotarsa decemlineata. Next base: position 99,403 of record NW_019290547.1, on the reverse strand, counting down.
TTCTTCGGTTAAGACCGTGCAGGAAGACGTGCGTACGTACTGAAACCCCAAGGAACGCGAATTCCTCATTTGCTGTTCTACTGGAAAAGCGATATGATCCAATCTCAATAACTCCCCCTTAGGGGCATGATGTTGTTGCTTTTACTTAGAGTTCAGCGCCTGGAATCTTACGGAATTTCTCTTTTCAGTTTTTATTGAATTTGATATTTTTTTTTGGTTTCAATGATTTTTTCATTCTTTCATTTTGTTGTAATTCATGACATGATGCAATAATTCAATATAATTATTCGATGATATCTCTCGCACACTTTGCCGACAAACGGCTTTTGAGAGGTGTTTTCTAATTTTTATGTAAATCATTGCGGATGCCCCAAAAATGTAATTTTGAATAGTTGATCATGTTTGAAAGTAAACGTGTCTTTGACAAATTCAAACAAATATTTATATAAGAACGTTTTTTTCACATAAGAAAATTCGTATACGAAATGATTCTTTAAGAAGTCTAAACCACAGAGATCTCTGCTGCCGGTTCTGTATATAGCTACGTACCAAAGGAGAAATTATTGACCTTGTTTCTTGACCTAGAAATTCGAAGACATACATAAGACAAGGACGTTAGTGTGTATAACTATTCAAAAACGAGATCACATTTGTACATGCGCACCGTTCTTATATACAGGCAAAAGTAGAAAGATTTTGTGTGAATTTATTTGTCATTGAAAAAAATCTGATATTTAATAGATTAGAGTTCGTGGTAAATTCAAATATGTTGTTGCTGGAATTGAAAGTTCTGTTTATATGAAGATATGCCAACCTTCAAGAAATCTATTACTGATGGTCTATGTTTTTCTTTATGTTACAATATAGTCAATCCTATCTGATCAATCATCTTTCGCATCTGAGGAACACGTGAATGAATCACAAGATAATGAAAAATGGAAACAAAAAGTCAATAGAATAAAATCTGAGGAGTTGTTTTTTTGAGGTGCCAAAGTAGGGTACGATATTTGAAGTGGAGACCTAAGTAATTGTAGAAACCATGTAGGTAGGTTGATTTGAAACTCATTCCAGATAGTTACAAGATAAAAGAACACAAAACATTTGGTGCGTCAGTCAAAAACGTGGTAGTACTCATCAACTGATACGTTAAGGAGAGTACTTCTACCACGCAACTGAAGATAACTGCCGCAGTTGCAGTTGAAACGTTTGCAGATTGTAACCAAAGAAGACCACAGTAAAACCCGAAAACCTGCCAAAACAGTACTCATCAAAATCGTTTTTCTATTTAGCAGAAAACAGTTGAATAAAGAAGGACTGTTGTTTGGTGCATCTACAAGCAGATCCACCTATAAAGATGAATATCAAAAAATACCTCTTACCCTACATATATCATCCATCTATGTAGCATAATTCCGTCTTTATTGTTGCGCTTTTTGTTGGTACTAACCCCTTTCACCACAATTACGTCAACCCAGAATCTCCAATATCTCACACATATNACGGATCACCTGTTGTATAGCTGTTGTTACTGTATGATAACAGAATGATTGTATAAATGCCCTTGATTCCACAAGACTTGAGAAATGTGATCGCTTTAAATAACCGTATTGTGGGATCAAAAGGTAAACGCATTCCCTAGAGAAAATTACCAACAGTTTCGACACCTTTCGTATTGTTTATCATAAAGACACAACAAACTCGAATCACAATAGGTACATATCATAAACTGAGATTTTTCCGACGAGGATCGCAATGCAGAATGTAGGCATTTACAAAGTGGTTTACACTACTAACCTCGAAATTGTAATAAGTTGGGAGTTATGGTTGTGAAAAATGTCTTGTACGAATTGAAATTTGAACATGAATTGGATATTAATATCACAAGAGTCGGGAGATTCACAACGTTCTTGTGATTTTCTTATTAGTCAGTGGGCTATGCTTGAAGATAGGCAGTAAACAAGTCTAAAGAGAAATGAACTTTGAATGTTCAAGCCCACCTCGGATATACCTACCTACACAGTAGGTTTAATGGAGTGACGTAATAACTCCGCTGGCTAATAATAATAAGAAAGTTTCTCTTCCCTATTCAGAGGAATCGGGCAAGTAGGCCTTTTCATCATAAGACGAGCGCAAGCGTAGCTGTCATATTGAAATGGCGGTAATTCAAAACATTCGTACTGTTTTAATCAACAATGGCTGGGCCATTGTAGATTAAATATTATCTTTACAAACAAATAAATTATTGGGAACAACCATTGATGGTGCTTCACTTGTAAATAATTCAGTTGAGGCTCATAATTGTGGACAATCAAAAAGGTGGTTTGAACGTCATTGGCGTCCACAAAAAGGAAAAAAGTGAGCTGATTGAGAGGTTACGTATCAGCATTTGTTTACTATCTAAAAACATATTGAAAAGAATAGTATTTACAGTTTTATTCTCATTGATAATGTCAATTTATTTGATGTAATTGAAAATATATTTCAGTTGACAAGAGTATTACTTATGGAACTAATAAATAAATCAAGCCATTAATATTTTGAGGCTGTACATATGACATTATCAATTAGACAAATATGTAAATACTGAATTGAATATGTTCAGTAATTTTCATCAGAGGGAAATATTCAATACAACATAATATATATGAAATTTATGAAGTTTACAGTCAAAAATGCAATAAGAAATAATGTACGTATGTTGAAAATCCTGAAAGCTTAAAGGATCAGGGTTTTGTTCAGTTGGACCACATTCTCCAATGAAATGTAGTGAGCAAGTATCCTTGATGATGTTACCAAGTATCCTTGGTAACATCATCAATAGATTTAAAGCCTCGGTCACTCTTGCCACATTTTTTCACCCATTATTCACATTTCGCACATTTTCCACATGCTTTAATATGTAATTTGCTTGATGATTTGATTATTTTTTTGGCGATATTCAAGACAAGGCTTTGGAAAATTTATAAAATAGTATGTGTTGGTTTTGAATGATTTATATCGTGTATCACTTTTACATACTCCATAACAACACCGTTTTGTTGTTCCTTTTCGTACAGATAACATAATTATAATGGAGTACAAACATTTTTTTCTGATAACCTAAGACGAGGAATGAAATACTCCGAAAGAATTTCGATTTTCAATTATGGAATATCATTGACTTCAGGTCGATTATGATCACTATCTTGCACTGACGACTGGCTAATGAGTCCGAAATCGGTCTGTCCGTTCCAAAATTGAAGGTCGACTCTTTCAGTTGTATTGCCAATTGCATATGCAGGAAATTTTCTGTGAAGATTCCTGCACTGACGCCTGTTGGATATAATCCAACGCCGTTCGTGGTATTAGCCAGCGGAGTAGTTGTTTTCTGATAGGCGTCAGTCCATTCAACCTACTGTGTAGGTATATCCGAGACGGGCTTGAACATTCAAAGTTCATTTCTTTAGATTTGTCCTTCTGATTGATTCATCACAATTGACTCTTTATATTAATAGATTATATCAAATAGGTACCTGAATGTTGGAGTTTATCTTGAATTATATCCTCCAAGTGTCTAATTCCAAGTTCTTCAAACTTATTATATTCCAGAGAGCAAAAGTGGTAAATTAAAAAGATTGAGAAAAGACTGTTCATCCACCTTCTTTGGGTATTTTCACCTTTCACAATCTGAGAAAACATAACAATTGAAATGGGAAACTGTTTACACGTGTGAAAAGGGCAATATTTACTTGGATATTATGACGGTGTCATCAGCTTCAAAGTTTGTTTTTCCTACAGTTTTCATTTCCGATCAGTAGAATAATGACATAGGTGTTCCCCAAGGATCAGTTCTGAGGCCAACCCTTTTCATTCTCTATATATCAATGAGTTACCATCTGTTTTGCAAAAGTCACTCACTTGTTTGTATGCTGATGATTCTTTTCTCCTATTTAAAGCAAAAGATTTGCCTGAATTATAACAAAATATTGTTATGAAAATGACCATCTCATGCTTGAAGAAAATTGCCCTAGACGGTCAACCCACTCTTTCAACCGCTTGAGTCATTCAAACTCTCTATCAATCACCATCAAGCCTCGCGTCAAGCGTCAAACACCTCATTTCAACAAATACCTACTCATTCCTCATGAATTATCGAATTGGGGGGTGGGGGGGTCTGGAGAACCTTGTCGGACCAAAATATAATTCGAAAAGACAACCAAAGAATGCATGGGATGTAATAACACACACAAAAGCAGGCGCTATTTGGCTTTTTTACCATTTTAAGAAAAATGGTCCTCCTTTGAGGTGCTGTAGCTCGCTCCCTATTGGTCGTAGAAAGAAAAAATATATATGGAATTCATAGGGAATTTAATGTTCTACAACTTTGTATGGAAACTATTTTTCGCTAGAACCACTCCTTTTCGAAATATTGCGAAAAAACCGAAAAAGGTCCGAAAATTTCGAGGTTTTTCGGCTACCAAAAGTTGTACCGAGCCCAGATTTAGTCACATTTTTTATATTTTACTCAAAAGATTTGCCTGAATTATAACAAAATATTGTTATGAAAATGACCGCTTGAGTCATTCAAACTTTTTATCAATCACCATCAAGCCTCGCGTCAAGCGTCAAACACCTCATTTCAACAAATACCTACTCATTCCTCATGAATTATCAAATGGGTGGGTGGGGGGATCTGGAGATCCTTATCGGACCAAAATATAATTCGAAAAGACAACGAAAGAATGCATGGGATGTAATAACACACACAAAAGCAGGCGTTATTTGGCTTTTTTACCATTTTTCGCTAGAACCACTCCTTTTCGAAATATTGCGAAAAAACCGAAAAAGGTCTGAAAATTTCGAGGTTTTTCGACTACCAAAAGTTGTGCAGAGCCCAGATTTGGTTACTTTTTTATATTTTACTCTTTATACCCATTAAAACGAAATAAAGAAATGAAATCTCTTACCCCACCTTTTGTAAGGTGAAATCCTCAGGGAACTGGACTACAAGCGCAATAGCTCTTGACTCTCCATGTTTCTCGATTACGTTATTCCATGTACAGTGGGTGACATACGATAAAAGTTTGAAAAGTCTGCAAAATACTGGTGTGAGTTAATTTGACCACTTTTTAAGTACGATGATGGGTACTTCATCAGGGCCAGACGCCTTGTTCATATTGAGGTGTTTCAAAATTCGCCTGACTAGACGCTGTCGAAAAGTAATTTCCGGCATTGTGGATTCTAGTGTGGAAAAAATGGGTGGTGCCTGTGGAGTGGAACCAAAATTGTTCAGCTGATAGATTTGGTTTTTCTATGGCTATTGTTGCAATTGAACTATCCGCTATTGATGTCCCACTCCTAAAGGAGGCCCTAGACAGTCAATCATTTTGATCAAAAGCTTGAGTCAATCGATTAACCCAAGCGTGATTGACCGTGTAGAAACCTGTTTGACGCTTGACGCGAGGCTTGATGGTGATTGACAGAAAGTTTGAATGACTCAAGCGGTTGAAGGAGGGGGTTGACCGTCTAGGGCAATTTTCGTCAAGCATTGCGTCAGTCACTATGTGAAAATCATGGCGTCCGCTACGGAAAGTGAGCTTCCCGAAAACTCGTCTATTCTTTTCTTTTTCTGTTGTTTTTTTCGCTTGAGGAAAACCAATGTGAGGGAGAGGAAGGCCAAATCTGTGTTCAAAACCATTGCTCACCGAAATGAAGCACCAGCGAACGAACAACAAGTGTGCACTGGTCACATTTCTAGTGAGAAGAAGGTTTTGATCACAAAATTGAAGAGCTGAGTGCAGTTGATTGAAGCGCGCGTCAATTGATTGACTCAATCGTTTGATCAAGAAGATTGATCGTTTAGGGCCACCTCAACATCAATAGAACTTTGCTACTGCTCATCGACGATCCTCAAGATATTGGTGATGAATTGATACGGGCATCGAACAATAATGTTTGTGAGAAGTTTGTTTTTTATTCTATAACTTTCCTCCTCAAAATACAGAAAGAATTGTCTGCAAGTGGTGTCCTCTCTCGACACTATTAATATCCAGTCATTCTCAGATCATTTGTCCTACAGAATCAAAGAAACCGTTCGATGCGGCGCGCTGAAGCAACACAAATGGGCCATCCGATTCCAAAGAAATGAATTTGTTTCTAAAAAGTCGTCTTGTCAGAATTCGGTGATTAACAGTTAGATAATCAGAACGTGAAATGGTACCGTCGACTGCGGACGAGCCGAAAACCACAATAGCTCAACTTTCATCTACGCCGACCTACTTCCGAAAACGCGCTTTGGCATATGTTAAAATATCGGAACATTAGTAAAATGCATGTAGACGGCTAATTCAACCTAATGGACAACTTCTGTACTTACGAGCGCAGAGTCGGACTGAGAATAACCAGCACATTCAGGGGCTTCCGAACTTCGACAATTGATAACGGCCACCTTTTCGAAGCTACAACTGTCAAATCAGTTATCAATCAGTCTGTTTTGCCAAATCACCATGAACGGATATAGCATTCAACAACACGTGCAAATAATGAATTTGTTTCATCAAAATGAGTGTTTTGTTTGGGCAACATACCGCGCGCTCCGCCCATTTTACGGTTGCCATTATCGTCCTAATGAGAGGACTATTTGCGATGTGGTGGATAAATTTGCGTCCACTGGTTCAGAAAACGTTCGACCAACACCTGCACGTCGACGAAACACAAGACCTGCCAAAAACAACGCCGCTGTCTGTGAGAGTTTGCAGGAGAATCCCAGACAGTCAATTTCGCGTCGCTCACAAAAACTCGAATTCCCGCAGACCACAACTTGGTGAATTTTGCGACGTGACTTGGGCCTGCACACAATTCAACTGACCCAGGATCTGAACGTAAACGACTGTAGACAACTACGGCTGTTCGCTGAATGGAGTCTAAAGCAGTTGGCAACTGACTCTTATTTTAGTTGAAATATAATATTCAGCGATGAGGCCCATTTCTGGATGAATAGGTACGTAAACAAACAAAATTGTCGAATTCGGGGGTCCCTCAAGGATCGATTTGAGGTCCACTCCTCTTCGTTTTATATACTTCTCAGTTCTCACACTGCCTTCTTCACACTTCCATGCATTGTTACGCCGACAATTTAATCTAAATCTTGTGTCATGCTCTTCGGTAGGACAAATGCAAAGAATCCTTGCAGCGAATTGATTAACATTTCCATCGATGGGGTTTAATTACCAAAAAGTGACGTCACGAAAAAATTAGGCCTTTATCTCGATAATTCTCTGCGTTTCACTACACATGTTTTTCAGATTTTTAGGAAGGTTTATATGAATCTAAAATTAGTATACAGGGCTCTTGAAATCTGGCAAGCAGAGGCTTCAAAAACTGCAGAATTTGTGCATAAGATTCGTCACAGGCGTATGGAGACGTGAGCATGTGTCTCAATACTTGGAACATCTCGGGTGGCTGAACATGGATACTAGGCGCACATTGCATTTTGCTAGTTTATTCCATAAGGTCATATCCACTGTGAAACTTGCCTACCTATTCACGAAACTGTCCTTTAGGACCGATATACATATTCTAAATTTGAGAATTAAACATCTTTTGACTGCACCTAAACATAAAACTTACCTTTTTCGAGGATCTTTTTCTCACAACATTGCACGCTTATATAATCGGCTACCCATTGAATTGAAATACCTACCACCACTTAGATTCAAGAAAAATCTGAAGAGATTTATGGTACAATACGGTTCTCGTTTTTTATCACACTGATCAGTTGACACCTATACATAATATGTTATTACCATAAATATGTAGAAATCATCAAATTTATCATTATGTTTGTGACATGATTTTTCACAAATAAAACACCAAATTCTCATTTATTCGTTTTTTGCCCCTCTTTCTTGCTTTTCTGTCTGTTCTTCTGCTTCTCTCCCTTCTTTTTTTTTCTATTTTTCATCAAGTTCGATTGCAAATAATGTGTATCAATATAAGTTATCTATTTCAGTCTTGATGTATCATGCGCAGACGTTGAATTCTGCCATTTGTTAGGTTAGATTATTATTTCTTGTACTGTGAAACCTTTCAATGAAATCATTTATTCTTATTATTAAACAGTCACTGCTCGGTGTGGATTTTGGACTGGCGGCGTCATCGGTCTATATTCCTTCGAGAACGACGTTGGCCAAACCATGACTCTCAACGGCGAGTACTCTTTTGGACGATGATTACCAACTTCTTTTGGCCTGAATTGGATAATCTGTACACCAACGACATGTGGTTCTTACAGGTCGGCGCTATGTACCACACAGCTCATGCAACATTGAATATTCGGCACTAGCGATTTGAGGGCCTGGTCATCTCACGTGGTGGTGATGTGAACTGGCCACTGAGATCGCACGATTTGACTCCGCTGGACTTTTCTTAGGTTTTCTTAGGTCGCAGGTGTATGCGAATAAGCCACAAACCACAGCGGCCCTCAAAGGCAACATAACCCATGCCATCGTTCAAATTCAGCCTCATTTATGCGTCATAGTCATGGAAAATTGGACTTTCAGATTGCGCTCCATCCAGAGAAGCCGTGGCGGACATTTGACCGATGTAATATTCCACACATAATAGCAAAGTGGATTGTTTCAACCATCCGCCGAGGATGAAGCCCAAAAAAGGGTCCACTGACCTCTCACCTATACCCTTTTCTTTTTTAGAAGCAACCGAAGAATTGTTGAGACACTTGAGGATGCTTGGCTACTAAAGTGACTATTTGTGAAAACTATAAGTCGTAAAAATCGCTCAGAATCGGAAAACGCTATCGGGTGTACAGGGTGTCACAAAAAGTATGAGATAAATGACAGAGAGTCACATCTAATTTCTGTTATTTGCATATAGGGTTTACTATCCTTTGTCAGGGAGAAGGAAATATCAAAAGCAGATAGTTGTTGGTTCACAGATGGATCGAAAACACCTTCTGGTTCTGGTGCAGGTGTTTTCAGTCGCAGACCCAGGACAGAGTTATCTACCTGCCTAGGAAGTTATGCGACTGTATTTCAAGCGTAAATTTACGCTATTGAATTGTGTTCGAAATATTGGATAAATCCAACCTCACTCACAAGTCAATAAAAATATTTTCGGACAGTCAAGCGGCGTTGCAAGCTCTTGGCTCCTACCGAGCAACGTCTAAATTGGTAGCAAACTGCCAAAAACGACTCCCCTCGATAGGAAGACTTAACAGATTGTATCTGGTCTGGATTCTTGGCTATACTGGCCTGGAAGGCAATGAAGCTGCTGAATCTCTTGCAAAGGAGGGTGCTGCAAGCGGACCAGACCCTGTCATTGGCATCGCTTTGGGCTTTGCCAAACAAACAGTGAAGACCTGCATGGCAAGAAGATTTATGGACTTCTGACAGAATCTTCCAGGATTGGCTCATTCGTTTGTTCACCCTTTGAAGCTTGATACCAAACAGTTGTTAGACTACAGTAGGGATGAACTACGTTGTCTAACAGGCCTTCTTACAGGTCACTGTCATTTGAATCATCATATGCAGAGACTTGGACTGTCGGAAAACAGTATGTGTCGCCTCTGTCTGGAAAATTATGAAACAGCAGAGCATATACTTTGTGCCTGCCCCGCTGGGGACCGAATCAGGTTCTTAGAGTTCGGCTGATCCATACTCTAACCATCTGATCTAAAAGACCACTCACCAAACAAACTAATCGGCTCATTAAGAAGCTGGGTTTATTTGGCCGAGTATGAATAGGTGTGAGCCACAATAAACCCTTGTGGGTTGCGGTGGTGGGTCGAATAGACCCACTCACTTCAGACCTACCTACCTACCTACTCATTGTCAATAAACAAACACTTACAATGAAAATATAACTCGAGATTGCTGATTGGATTTCACTTTGTCATGTTTTTATCGATGGTTTTTGCATAAGAAGTAACTTATTCCGTCAATTTATCAACTTTGGTACTGAAACAAAAGAAAAACAAGAAAAATACAGTGTGTACAAGTTCTCATGGAAATATATCTGTACCTTACCTTGAATAGGATTGTAGAAAATTCGGCATGCCTGGAGAACTCCAAGATGTACTTAAATACATAGTAGGGTTATCCATTCAGGACTGAAGATGAAGCCAACCACATTTTCGATAAATACTGTTGGGAGACTAAATTTCACAACAGAAGAAGAAGCTATTCGCCATCGTTTACCACGAAAGCAAAAATGCCAACATTGGCCAAATGCCACGTCGGCTACAACTGCTGGATAAGGCACAACGATTCTTCGGTCAAGACCCTGCAGGAAGACGTACGTACGTACTGAAACCCCAAGGAACGCGAATTCCTTATTTGCTGTTCTACTGGAAAAGCGATATGATCCAATCTAAATAACTCCCCCATAGGGGCATGAGGTTGCTGCTTTTACTTAGAGTTCAGCGTCTGGAATCTTACAGAATTTCTCTTTCAGTTTTTATTGAATTTGATATTTTTTTTGGTTTCAATGAATTTTTTTATTCTTTCATTTTGTTGTAATTCATGCCATGATGTAATAATTCAATATAAATAATTATTCAATGATATCTCTCGCACACTTTGTCGACAAACGGCTTTTGAGAGGTGTTTTCTAATTTTTATGTAAATCATTGCGGATGCCCCAAAAATGTAATTTTGAATAGTTGATCATGTTTGAAAGTAAACGTGTCTTTGACAAATTCAAACAAATATTTATATAAGAACGTTTTTTTCACGTAAGAAAATTCGTATACGAAATGATTCTTTGAGAAGTCTAAACCACAGAGATCTCTGCTGCCGGTTCTGTATATAGCTACGTACCAAAGGAGAAATTATTGACCTTGTTTCTTGACCTAGAAATTCGAAGACATACATAAGACAAGGACGTTAGTGTGTATAACTATTCAAAAACGAGATCACATTTGTACATGCGCACCGTGCTTATATACAGGCAAAAGTAGAAAGATTTTGTGTGAATTTATTTGTCATTGAAAAAAATCTGATATTTAATAGATTAGAGTTCGTGGTAAATTCAAATATGTTGTTGCTGGAATTGAAAGTTCTGTTTATATGAAGGATATGCCAACCTTCAACAAATCTGTTACTGATGGTCTATATATTTGTGTTACAATATAGTCAATCCTATCTGATCAATCATCCTTCGTATCTGAGGAACACGTGAATGAATCACAAGATAATAAAAAATGGAAACAAAAAGTCAATAGAATGAAATCTGAGGAGTTGTTTTTTTGAGGTGTCAAAGAAGGGTACGATATTTGAAGTGGAGACCTAAGTGATTGTAGAAAGCATGTAGGTAGGTTGATTTGAAACTCATTCCAGATAGATACAAGATAATAGAACACAAAGCATCTGGTGTGTCAGTCAAAAACGTGGTAGTACTCATCAACTGATACGTTAAGAAGAGTACTTCTACCACGCAACTGAAGATGACTGCCGCAGTTGCAGTTGAAACGTTTGCAGATTGTAACCAAAGAAGACCACAGCAAAACCCGGAAACCTACCAAAACAGTACTCATCAAAATCGTTTTTCTATTTAGCAGAAAACAGTTGAATTTCAACAGTCCCCGTAGAGTTTTGATATTAATTAATTAATTCAAAGATACAAATCATGAAATTATAAAACAACAACAAAAATTAATTGGCGCTCCGAGGCGACTTCATTGAATCCAGTGGCGCATTTGCTTTTTCAGCGGCAGGAAATCCCGGAAAAACTTGCCACACCACATTATCTTGATCTGCCAATATCCTCTCCCTCATGAAACAAAATGTAGGGTGTCTGCAGAGGCTCCACTAAATTTAATGCATCTCCAGAACATTTAGTGACACGACTATCGTCAAACGTAAACCAGTCCGTTTCGTCTTCAACCAAGGCGTAATAATGACCAGATTCAACGCCAGAACCACAACAATGACTGCATAAATATCATAATAGTGGTCTGCTAGATTGAAGTGTTCATCTATTTCGAACCTTAAGAGTTTGGTGCTTTCGTCAGAGGTTGAGTCATGTTTGAAGATCATCAGTGTTATTATTAGATTGACTGGTGCCTCAGCTATACTTATTTTCTTGTAACAGTCAGTTAGTTTGGCGCATATTTGACACTACAGTCGATCATCACCTGTTAAAAGTTCCATTTTCACAGTAGAGTTATTTACTCAATTGTTTGAAGTGGTGGTATGAAAATACAACGCGATTATATCCCCATGAATCACCAAAATATTATGGCTATCGGCTGTTTTTCGAATTCTGTTCGGGAATCCCAGCAGTAATGAATGAGGATATAAAAGTTATTGGTGAATTCCCAAATTTTGACCTGGATATAGATATACGAGAATGTGTTGAAATCAATGGTAATTAAGAGTTATATAAGAGTATCAAATATAGTTGTTATGTTGAAGTTGAATGAATGATGATTATTGTTTCAATAGGTATCAGAGTTGAATATGTTATGTGTTAATACAGTGACAGTTTTTGAATTATGAATTTTGAAAATTAAAGTTGCTCCTACAATTCAATAAAAATTCAGTGAAGAGAGCATACAAGTAAAACCTATTGGCTGATGAGGCCAATAGCCAGAAACACGTGTCCGCGGTTAGCCCCCTTTTTGGAGTGTTATGTCCACTAATTGTTTCATTTTTGATTTGTACATCATACACACTCGATAAAATCTTGTCTGTATTTATATCCTGGACCCGGATTTCACGCAGGTAGCTATAGCTGTCTACGTGGTCATGTTAGATGTAGCCTGGGAATTCTAGGTCTTCTAACTGGAACCACAAATGTGCGGTTGGTTTCTGTTGTTGACTTCGTGCGTATGTGTTGTTTCCTGCTTTCGGCAAACAAGTGTTGCCCATCTTTATTCTGGGGTTGAGCGGTCTAACTGCTTGTGCGAAGCGATAAAACGGATCTCCATGTTGATGGTAATCTTTGCGCATCATCTCTCTTGTTCATATTATTAGATCATTTTTCAATTTCGATAGCCTGTCTGATTGTTCGCGAGTAAAAGTTTTTGTTGCTTGCTAGTATTTTTGTGTTATCGAAATTGATGTTATGTCCTATCTGCAGTGCGTGTTGGATGAGAGAAGACGTGGTGACTTTTCCCTTCAGTGCTAGTTTGTGTTCATCTTTGCGTATGTTGATTCATCTGTTGGTCTGGCCGATGTAAGTCCTGTCACAATCATGGTATGGTACTTCATACACTCCTTGTGACTCCAGTGGTATCTGATGCTTGGGATTCCGAAGCATGGACCTTATTGTCCGTTCTGGTACGAACGAAGTTGATATGTTGTGTCGGCGAAGAATTCTGCTGATTTTATCTGTTGTTCCTGCAATATATGGTAGTGTGGTTGTTATGACCGGTGTATCTCGAGTTATTTGTTGTTTCCGTGTGGTCTTGGCAGCCGCTTTCATACTTCTTTCTGAGTAGTTATTCATTTGTAGAGTTGTTTCGATGGTGTTAAACTCTTTTTGTCTGTGATCGTTGTCTGCCAGCCTCCTCGAACGTGTAATGAGTGTTTTTGCCACCGCGTGAATTTGTTTTGGGTGGTGGTGTGAATTTGCGTTTAGGTACCTATTCTTGTGTGTTGGCTTTCGATATACCGTGTGACCTAATGTACCGTCCGGCTTTTTTTTGTAATCAGTACATCGAAAAATGCAAGCTGGTTGCCTTCTTCAACTTCTTTCGTAAATTTAATGCGTTGATGGATTTCATTCAACTGATTTATCTTCATATATAAGTCAGTGCAGGATTCTTCAGTGCAGTTACTCCTGCATATACTGTTGGCGATATAACTGCCGCAATCGATTTTCAATTATTGAAACACACTTGCAGACAGCAGGTTTGCAGACAAGTTAACAACAACAGGCAACTAGATGCCCATGAGAGTGTAGAAATAAGTAAACACAATAATATTATGAATAACGATGACGGACCTATACCAAAAAGCATACCTACTATATAGCTTGTTAAAATAATATTGTTGGGTTTACTGATTACTACATAAGGACACATTGCAAAAATAAATTTAGATAGGCAATATTGTGAAATTAATTTTTATATAGCTGAAAATTGTTTTATATACAGCTATAACAGTTAAACATATATTGTAAAATAATAGATAAGGAAAAATTGTGAAATCAGTTTAGGTTGGTATACCTGTATGGGTGGTACACCTTGATGGTTTACCTGTATGGGATATCTATATAGCATGAATAGGGTTAGCTTCGCGTTAGTTTCTAGTTTTAATCTTCCTTTCTGAAGATGATCACTTGGTGATCGAAACACGTGTCGATGTGTTAAAAATAACGATTTGGTGTTGGGAAAAAACTCCAGTAAACTGATGAGGTAGAAAAATCATAATTCTCATAAGACAGGTTCCATGTGAACCAATCGTTTTTATTTGTCCACTATATATAAATGTACTTAGGATACCTTTATGCTTTTCAATAATCAATGTAATAATTCTAAAAATTCGGCACTTCTCGTTCAACACAACGGTTTCAGTATCCCCTATATTATCATAGGTTTAACCACCATGGTGTGGCGCCAATATATAACGTCTGGTTACAGCCCCCATATTTTTCCATAGATGAGTCTGGTGCTACCTATGACTTTCTTTTCACTCTTTCTACGTGTTGGTTCCAGGACAGTCTGTGATCTAGTATCACTTCTAGTTATTTAGCCTCCCTCGGCACATGTATCTCTTCACCTCGAATTTTTGAAGGCCTAGGTCCACTGTCTCTTGGTTCTCTTGGTGAATGCTTCTCGGGTTATTTTGTTATAATATTTCGTTTCTTTCATAATGGTCATGAATACCAATCTTTCTCCTGGTCGATTTCATTGTTTTATTCAGTGACAATCGTGTCTGTGCTTATACCTTGTATGACATGAAATAAAAAGTTAGGAAAGATTATTCCAGTCGGCTTCAAGTTGGTCATTTTGATAATTTGATAATCAACGTTGGAATACGCGTCAGTTGTGTGGAGCCCTTTTTATCAATATCACATTGATAGAATAGAAGCAACTCAACGACGATTTTTTTGGACGAAAGGGAACACTTTCCAAAATAGCTACTTCAAATCTGAATATATCGAAAAGCGGAAGGTAACGTTTCGTTGGCTGTCAGTGGCGTGTCATGTCAAACTCAACACTTTCCCTCTCAGGCGATGATGCACGAATAGTTTGCTATTTCTCCTTTGTTTCGAATGGAAGAATGTTTAAATTACATATCCACCGTTCGTTGCTTGCGTTCTACTTTCCGAACAATGAATTATCATGAAAATAATAATGGTGTTTTTTTTTCATTATTCACTATTCATAAACTCGCTTAGTTGTTTTGCCTATTCTCCATGCCCGAGTTCAGTTTGTAAGCTTTTTTTATCCATAAAAGTATGTATCTGATACTTTTAAAGTAAGTTACTTCTTGAAGTGAATAATCACGAGCAGTTGAATGATTGAATATTCAATACATCATTGAGAATAATATACAGGGAGGACCAGTGCAAGCAAAACAAGAACAATTTCTCACAGATGGCTTCGGGAAAAAAATCGCACGAATCGACGATTTTCATTCTGAGGAGAAAACCTTTTGCGTCTTTTATCAACCTTGTCATTTGAATTCCCTCAGAAGAGTGAAATCCAATTCCCACATCTTACATGGGGTCAGGGGTCAAGCAATGCAGATTCAGATGATGCCATCAATTTTTCTTTTCAACGCTTTCCATTTTTTGAAATTTGATTGAGTAGTTTCTGAGAAGAAGAAAAACATTAGTAAAATATTTGGCGATAGAGGAACGTAATTTTTCATGTTCAATACTAGTAATACTACTACTTTCACGTCCTTTTTACAAATGACTCTGATCTGCTCTGCAATTTGATGCTGGCAATCGAAAACTAAACCCAGTTCTTGTCGATCTACCTTTAAAAGTATTCATAATTTCATTTATCTATATTTAATGCACTCCTCACTCACATATTCCGATTGTGACTATTTCGAGTTATAATCAAGCTCAAAATAGTTGATTCAACTACAGAAAGAGTATCGATAATTGAACTTTTCGATGGAAATAGTAGCTGCGCTAATACTACAGCACAGTTGTTCAATGTCAAAATTCCGGATTGGGCTCGTCACCAAATGAAGAGAGACGCAATGGAAGTTTGGAGTGTATACATGATGAAATGGTACTGGATATATCTCATAACTTATCAGGAATTCGATTCGCCCCCTCTTCATGTAGTCAGGGACCTGAAGCATTTTAATGACCTTGGTTTGATTTTTGATGAAGTGACCAGAAGCCACCCAGCAGGTATTCGTTCGAAATAGAGCGTCCACATAGACCGCAGTGACCACTTCAATTTCTGGGTCTACTCATGAATAGATGAAATTTTCACCAACATCGAAGAACTTGGCTTTTCCTAGCCTTGGTATAGATCAAGTGGGCTGAAGTAGAAGACGGAAAAATCCCCGTGGCCCATCAGGATTCAGTTTCTTGGTCTACCGTGGAGGAAGTCCAGTACGCTTTTGCTGTCGGCATTCCCGACCATCACCATCTCCAAAAATCAATAATTTTCATTTCTTGCTCTCACACAAGCTGATAAACCTCCACTATTGAAGTCAGAAAATATTCTTTAATAAGATGAACATGCTGAAAATGAAACAGGAACAAATTAGATTTAGTTCTTGAACACCACAGGGTCGACCTTGATCATTCTGGTAAACTGGTTGATATGATCGAAGAATGCTTGATAGAAAGATGTTTCTCCAATCACATGGTCGTATTGCAAATATAGAATGGTCTCATTCTCAGCTAATTGGTTCACCATTCTTGGACCCAATGATCACTTAGCCCCTTTGTACGACAAGACATTAATGCTGGTGGCGACTCCTTTGGATGTATCAAAACTTTGGGTGAACGGCCTGACCTTGGAGCCCTTTTGAGGTTAGAAAAATTGTCTTAATTTCTTTCACTACAATTTGATTACACCATAAGTGAAGTAGGCATTCACCATTGTTGGGCTTTTGGTATATGTCGAGTTTGAAGACAGTTTGAAATACCATCAACATTTCTACATCTTCTCGTCAAGTTAATTTTGAAACAAATACGAAACAGCACTTTTCCAAATAGAATACATATAGAATGATCATCAATGGAAAATTTCAACTAGCATTTCTTGATATGACTAATAAGCAGTCCGTGCAAAGCTTATTGTTAAAACATCTGAAAATGGAACTTTTAACAGGTGATGATCGAGTGCATTGTCAAACATGCGCCGAACTAACTGAATGTTATGAGATAACAAGTTTTCTTGCAGCTGAAAAAGCAAATGCGCCACTGCAATCGCTGAAGTCGCCCCGGAGCGCCAATTGAATTTTGTTGTTGTTTCATAATTCTAATGTTTTGCAAGTTAAATAAAAATTATTATAGTTAACATGACGAAAGACATGAGTTTCAATATTTCAAAGATGGATATTTCTGATTGAAGCCGTTTATTGTAATACGTGAGTTTATTATTAAAACAAAACTGGTTGACAAATACGGCGTTCAATTAAAAAAAAACGGTGATGACAATCAATTTTCGAAAAAATGACTTGATCTTCAACGTATTTATTTATTGTATGTTGTATATATATTTTTAATTTCTTCATAGTATCAAATGTAGATTATATTATTTATGTGATGGAAACTGTTTTACAAAAATGCAACACGTGTTTCACTATATAGTAGCTATTTCAGGCGTGTCTATACTCCATAGAGTCTATACTATATACACGCCTGAAGAAGTTACTGTATAGTAAAACACGTGTTTCATTTTATAAAACTATGTAGTGAAATTCTCATGTTATTGATATATAAGATATTCTGCTAGCAGTAAAGGAAAAGAAAAAACACTAGTATTCGTAACAATTTATTAAAATTAGGTACATATAGAAAATAAAATTATTCGTGAAGTAAAATATCACTTACATTAAAAACTTATTAAATATTTTCCCCACTCTCTGCATCCAACCCCAATTCATGATACAAAATAAATCACTGATGTCAAACTGTCAGATGTCAGATCCGTTTCTTGTTGAACGTTTATAATGACAGTAATAAAACTGGTAATCATAATGATGATGATAATGCAGATAGGTAATATTTTGAATGTTATTCTCATGAATATGTTGCTTCAGGGTCGGTTTGAATTCACTTATTTTTATTCAGGTGTGTTGGAAGTAGGTTGTACAGTATACGCCCGAAGAAGAAAACTAATCTTTGTGTATGACTTTTTTTTCAAAGAGCGGAATTTTGATATGCAAGTTTCCGACTGATCTTGTCGTTTTGTGGGCAATAAAACTGAATTTCTGAATATTCAAGAACAACCATATTGAACAGTGATAGCTGTGTAAGCTTTTTGAGATTTCGAGTCTTCAGAACTTCTATGTAATATAGGATTCAAGATGAAGCAGGAAGACGCCGAGGATATTGAAACTTTTTTCTTTGGACATTCACAACAAACTTTTCCTCCACTCTTCCTATTGATTGATTGATTGATATGTGCCGAGACGGTGATAAATTTTTTTTCCTCGTTCAAAGACAATCATTGATTTATTCTGTGATAGGTCTTTGTATTGGCCAAAAGTACAATGTATATATTTTCTGTTATTGGATATTTTCACATCTGTTGGAATTAAATATCTATCTATCTGAAAAAAGCCTCTACCTAAAAAATTTAGTCTACCACATCTCTTTGTCATTCAACGTTCAGGTGACAATTATTTTTTCGAATACGTTAATGAGTGATAATAACATTCAAAAAAATTTTTTTTCGAAATATCTAATTCCTTGTACTAATGTAGCAGGGTTTGGAAGAAACTATGAGTGCTATAGTATTTCCAATACCAATTGGAACAGCAAAAAATAATATGCCAACATAGGCGTCGGCATATTATTTTTCAGTGGTAGTTTTTCAGTTACTGATTCTTACAATCATAGCAATTTATCACCACATGAAAAAGTTATCTCAACTGAATTTCTCCACCACGGGTAATTATGAAAAACTTGTAAATTCAAGGTAGTTGATTTCCGAGTCGAAAACTCTAAAATACGACGGAAACACAAATAATCACACCGAGTTCTCGTCAAACATATATTTACAAAATAATAGAGGCCAACAAAATTGCTAGAAAAATCAAAATTTTTTTTCGCTATATTCGGATGAGGTGGAATCATCATCGGGTTGAATAACGATCGGATTTATGGAACTTTGCACATAATATTTGTTCTCTTCTGCTATAACGTGGGCCACATAGTTCTTCCATACATCACTATTACCTACTTCATTCACTACTCGCCTTATATTGTCAAGCACTACAGCATTCAAAGTCGGTGACTGATTACATTTCCGCAAGCTTTCTTTCATTGTGGCCCAAACCATTTCAATTGGATTGAACACACAATAGTATGGAGGCAAACGTAAGAGAATATGACCACGTATTTCAAACATCGAATCAATAATATACTCTGTTTTGAAATTACGTTGTTTTATGGTCGCCAGTAATACCTTTTTCGTTGGAATCTTTTCGGGTATTTCCATGTCATGATTTCGCATAAAATCAACAATATCTGCTTTTTTGTGTTATTGTTTGGTATTGTAGTCAATAACCGAGAATGATACGAAGCGTTATCCATAACAATAACCGAGTTTGGAGGAATATTTGGGAGAAGCTGCTCACTGAACCAGGGTTTGAATAAAGTCGCAGCCATATCTTCGTGGTAATCATCAGACGAATCTTTTAAATTTTTGGCCGACAGAAGCAAAGCGTTAGGTACGAAACCACTTTCATTCCCGGCATGCAAAATTATAACACGTTTTCACCTTGAAGAAGGTGTGTTCAAAGCACAATACTTGGTTTCGTCTACCCAGCCATATTTGATAAATTAGTATTCAGCCAGTGCAGCTAGCCGAGCCTTTACTCCTCAACTACATTTGATAGCACGTTTACTAATTATCTGGGCGACTAGGGGCCACATGCAAGAAATGTTTATGACTGTACTCATCTTTATATTGCCGTTCCAATTGGGAATGGATAGACTATACCAGTTGAATTGTTGTTACAACAAAATCTCACTGAGTCATATAACTTTGGAACTTGATGAATTTCATATCGGCTATGTTTCAACGAAACGACAATACAAGCTGGACACAATTAGGGAGTGGCATCCCGATATATCGATAACTAGTTAGTACACCGAAAGTTGGTGACGTGACCATTTCCTTCATTCCTAATTATGGAACTCTACTGTCTTTCATGATCTTAACAGCGAAATAACTCACTTTACAGAGTATAGTCCTATCTTTTTGACTTTCCCTCTGCATCTCAACTCTGAAAGCTCCTTTAGGACCTCTAACTCTAACAGTGAGTTGTCCGGCTCCTGCTCCCCGCGTGTCGCAAATGAATCGCGACTGGAATGTTGCTAAAACTCCATGTTCTACACCTGGACCGTACACCCGGACCTGAAATCGTCAAATTGTTATATTAAGATGATTTGGTGAATGTGGATGTATAAAGACATCTGCAGTTTCATCAGAAGTAATTTAAATCTCACCTTGCTGGGATCTGGAGCTCCAGCCACTCTCAAAGTGAAGGGTGATCCGGGAACGTGTTGACCAGCATACTTGATGGTGAGTGCATGTCTTCCTGACTCTTGAGGCTTGACGTTCAGCGTGAAAGTTGCATCTCCATGGTCATAAAGTTCACAATATGCCACTTTTTTAGGGCCAGTGCAGTGCGCCGTCAGTTCTCCGGGACCAGCCCTTCTTGTGTCTATCCAGGATCTGATTTCTCGTCCTACTACTCCTTGTCGAAGGCCTTCTCCAGAACAGAGTACCTTTGAACATTATGTTGATTCAAACAGTCGAACCAAAACATTTTTGTTTCAATTTTGATTGATGATTTCCGAAATTATTTTCGCAATATTATTTAATAAGTACCCAGTGGAGAAAAGTAAAAGATACCTTGGAAGCATCTGCTCCTCCTTTGGCTTCTACTATCAGAGGACATCCTTTGACTAGCCTACCTGCCCAAAGTACTGACAACAAATAGTTTCCTGGAATCGTTGTCGTATAGGCAGCTTTCCAGATTTTGTCTCCTGCTAGGCTGATCATAACGGGAACAGGGATGTTGGTATCTGCAGCATGCAAGGTCACTTCCGGGTTTCCTAAAAAAACGTTACGGATGTTAATTTAGACGTTGTTGATCATATTTGAGAGTTTCAAGTGTGGACTCGTATGAAAAGAAAGGAAAATTCGAAATGACTGTGGAAACTGAATGTGGAAAGACTATAATGAATGGAATGACAAAAAAGAATCGCGAAGAATAAAAACTCAAAGTCGTTTCCACAATTTATTATTAAGTAAAAACTACGAAAGTTTGTCACATCATATCCATAAAAGATTCTTCCCAAAAAATGATTCTCTCCTAATAATATACCCCTTCTAATTCAAGGTTTATCTCATTAAGACCAATGTTTTATTCTCAAGATTCTTCGACTTGACACTTTACTGGCGTCTCGAAAGAGAATGCAAGATCAATCTGCTTGTATGTGATTCCACTATTCGCAGAATAATGGTATTTGCATTCATAATATTTATTCTAGTCCAGGATAATTGAGAATCCGAATCATTTTGATGTGAACTGGTTACCGAGATTGTTCGATTTGGCCCCGTTAGACTTTTTCTTGTGGGGTATATGCCAATAAGCTAAAAACCACATCGATCCTCAAAGCCAAAACAACCCATACCATTGGTGATTTATGCGCTAGAGTAATGAAAAATGAACGTTTTGTTACGCTTCACCCAGATATCTCACACATACTTTGTTTCATTTGAATTTGAAGATGGGAAGCGCCTAATTGAAGACCCTATAATAATGTTGTATGTAAGAACTGTAGACCAGTGTGTAATATTAATTTCTTCCGAGGAAGCCACGGTGTTAGCGAAACTTGCCTAGTAAAATTGTGTTATCATAATCATGGATAATTCTATAATAAACTAGTTGTTGTCCGCGTCTTCGCCCGCGTAGAATTTGGTAGTTGTAGTACTAATTAGTACTATGTTGCTGAATCGCTGCTGTTCAAATGTTTTGACAAAATCAGAATCAACGAACTTAGGCGTGCGCAGCGTTATAGAATAGTGCTTTAAAAACATTGTTCTTCAGTGCCATCTAGTGGCGAGTTATAGAGAAATTGATAGCTTCAAAACCTTCCCTTTGAAAAATTACTTATACATGTCAAGTTTCATCACGATCGGTTGAGCGATGTAGAAGTTTATCACTTACCAACCAACTAACCAACAAACATCCATTTTCATATATTGGATTCAAGTTCTATCTATCAATATATATAACCTCTAGGACGAATTTGTTACCCACCAATCTGAAAACTCATTCTTACCACTGCCAGCTCTCGACCCATCAATGGTGAACACAGCCGGTTCTCTGCACTGCGCATGCGCCAATCCTAATCCAGTAAGAACCACTTGATCCCCAAGACAAGCGACAACACTGGGCGCTTCGGGCAATGGTATGTTGGCGAACCTGATGTCGAAATCGTGTTCTCCCGGGCTGAGACCTTCGCCGGATATGTCGAATCGAACCCGAGTTCCGTTTTTGTCGGTGTTCACTTTTCGGCCGGCAATTTTGCACTCCAGAGTGCCCGGACCGGCGTTTGACGTGTCAAAGGCCAGCTTAGCGGGAAGTTTTATGCGTCCGGAATCGTCGAGGTATTGCGTCCAACCTCCGATTAGCCGCACTGCTGATGGGTCGACGATGATGGGTCTGAACGGTGATCCAGGAAGCTGGAAACAATTACGGAATTTTAAACACATGGAGTTGGCTATCACGGTTATCGGCACAATTCGATAATATACAGGGTGTTTCCTACATATACGCTTTTGATATGGTGTCATTTTATCAAACAGATATTGATAGTCTCCGTACCACTATCAACCAAATTGAAGATGGAGCTGAAATATGATACACTAACAATAAGCTTGAATTGCATAGAATGAAAACTCAAACCATTATCGTCTTCAGTCATAATAATATACTTATTGGAAGTTCTGTGAATCTTTTGGAAATCCACTGGATGACTCGTTCAATGGGCTTGTTTCATGATTTTTGATCTATAGTTCACTTGATAGAAATTTTAAATTTAAAAACAGTGCACTTTGTCTCATCTCTCTAAGTATCGTAGTTTTCCCGTAATTAATTATTGAAAATCGAATGTGGTAGGGTGATGACATCACGCCCCTATTCCCGCTTCTTGTTCGATTGACCAATAGGAACAATAGAAATAATCAACATTGCCAAATCATAAAATTTACGAAGCCTATTATCAATTTAATTATGGAAGTGTATATGAACCCGTTAACGTTTCCATTATTGAAAAATTCTCTACATGGAATAAAATGTATACGAAAAATCATGTTTGCAAATAAGTTCTATATCTAAAATCAGTACACAAAGTCGATACATCACAAAATATTTACCTAAACTATGGTTTTATGCATTATTTAATGATATAAAGTTATGAAAATCAAAAAATATAGCAAACTGGATCAAAGAATCATTTCAAATATTCAATTTATTCTTCAATTCTCAATCTGTACAACTGCAATTTATTATAAAAAAAAACGATTCCTACATACACACCTCTTTCTAATATAGCTTCTAAGTTCAAGCGTTATAGGCTCGCTTGGGTAATCCGTTGAATCTTCCAAAACTTTAGGTTGAATGAGGCCAATAATACCATTAATCATATGATGAAATTCAATTAATTTTGTTTCATACTTTCAGTAACAGGATCAACTCCAGATAATACTTTCTGTGGAGAATACCTGCTTGAAGTTGAAATAAAAAACTCTGTCATCAAATTCAATATTTTCGTTCCCCTTTCATTTATAGTCACTTTTTGAATGATTTCTATAAAGTCTTGGAAGAGTAGAAGGATTCTAGTTCTCATTTTTTTCTCATCTCATCAGCTGTATTTTCAGATGGTTTTCGAATGCTCATGAACCCTAATAAAATAAATCAATTATGCATTCATGCCACCCACCAAAAATAAGAAATTCCACGTTACTGGTATATTAGCCATATTGTCATCCAGTCAGCAAGCGCCCTCTGTAGTGTATGCGACAATGTGCTCTTTCTGATGTCAATAGTTTCCACACATAACTTCGTATTTTTGTTAAAATAATTTCAAAATTAATGTTGAGCCTAGTTTTGTTAAAGCTGACTCCGACAATTTTGAAATGATTGATGAATTTTACTTGAAAAATTTGCAATATTTTGGTACCGAAATGAAGAATGAAGAATTGAAACGGTAGGTGGTATATTTAGTAGGTACCTTTTATTTATATGACATTCATTTCAGACTTTGTCTTTTATCGAAGGATGGAAAGTTTTGATATAATTCTTATTTTATCTCGGCCAAGGAGCCATAGCATGAAACAAGCCCATTGGTCTAGTCATAAAAAAATCTATGTGAAGAGGAAGATTAATCTTCCTCTTGAAGATGATCACTTGGTGATCGAAACACGTGTCGAGGTGGTAAAATAACGGTTTGGTTTTGGGGTAAAACTCCAGTAAAATTCATTATTACATCAAAGGTTCCAAACAGTGCATCATAAGTATTTCTATGGATTTAAATGAAATATATAATATAAAAACAGAGGTATGCGAATTATTTTGAAGTGTAATAGATTCACCAAAATATCCCTTCTGTCAAACACACTATACTGTCCATCTAAGCAACGGAGTGCTCCAAAACATTATCATGCATAGTGCACGTGATCTCCCAGAGAAGGCTGTTTGTACAGAGTTGCACTAAGGAACGACCCGATTTTTTTAAAAATATCCGGTTGGGTATAGAACAGTTTTTTAGGTTGAGTGTAGGGACCAGAATTAGCAGTTTCTTCAGCCGTATCAGTACATGACATTTTCAAAATTTTAAACTTTAAAATACCATATATGTTCACACCACAGGCGTTGAAAAGTAACTCACCACTACGACACTGTAACAATGAATTTTGCCAGCCGATTGCAGTTGAATCTGATTGGAGGATTGATTATTTTACCCAATAGATGCAAATGTGCGTGGTGACTATGCTTTGATTACGCATCTATCTTTGTTTGGGTAACTTTGTTTGTTGGATGGATATGGTTTACAAAGGTTGTATCTTACCGAATTTACAAAATACAAGTGATTTTTATTTTCAGAATAAATGCATATCTTCAAAAACTGACAAGTAAAAACACGGTTCATGATCATCATAACACTAGACGTGCCACAAATATGTATTATTGGCTGTATATTATGGTGACCAGAGTAAATGAGAGTCTTCTTACTACTAGTACTTACGTCATTTGGACCAATACTGATGATGATATCGTAACTACCAACCCACTTCGGCGTATACGTAATCGTATACTCGCCTGGCTTCGTGGTCTGTATCTGCACATCGATATTACCCTCAACGGCTTCGACAGTCACCCTCGGTTGCACAACGCTGCTCACGGTGAAAGACGTCCTCTCTCCCACTCGTCCCACCTCTAGCCCTTTTCCAACGGCCCTCGGGGGCGGCGTCGGACCCACAGGACCAACCCCTAGCGCCAGAGGGGACCCCTTCACCGGGACACCTCCGTAAGTTACGACCACTTGGTATAGGCCCGCTAGAGTTGGTAGAAACATGACTTGGACGAGTTTGTCATCTATGGGGGTTTGGTGGACGGTTAGGGTCTGGTTGATGGGGTTGCACACTTGGATTTCCAGTTCAGCCGAGCCGCAGTTCTTGGAAGAAACTAGTAAAAGATAATTCTTTTTTTTATTTATCCGATACAACTATAAAATACGAAGTTGAGGAACAGTTTTTCAACTGATACAACAAAATACAAAATGAATACCAAAAACGTAAAAACTATGGATGTGAAAGAGATGGGATGAAATCAAAAGATGCAATCTTGCCAGGATCACCCTGGGAAGCCGGGCGACCCTGGGAAGCTGGCGCCGAAGAAATATCTGGCGATAACCAGGAAAACTCTACGCTTAACAGTAGGATTTCTGACTAGCCACTGTCAACTAAGGAAACACCTCCAAAATATAGGGTTAGTGGACACACCTCTATGAAGGATGTGTGAACAGGAAGATGAAACTGTCAGGCATGTCCTATGCGAGTGCCCGGAGTTATCGTCGATAAGAGAGTGTGTGTTCGGCGAGTGTTGGCCTACACCTGCCAATATAAAGGAGATGTCTCCCAGAGATCTGTCCACTTTCCTGGAAAGGGCAGGATGGACGATGACCCAGGAGGACAACCCTTGGGAGGATGTACAATGGGTCACATGTGGCCTAAATGCTGTGGACTTACAATCACCCTCCCTACTCTACAGATACAGATACAGAACTATGGATGTAGTGTTACTGTAGCTGGAAGCCCACATCACTTAGGCTGTGGCTACAATCACCCTCCCTACTCTACAGATACAGATACAGAACTATGGATGTAGTGTTACTGTAGCTGGAAGCCCACATCACTTAGGCTGTGGCTACAATCACCCTCCCTACTCTACAGATACAGATACAGAACTATGGATGTAGTGTTACTGTAGCTGTAAGCCCACAGCCTAAGTGCTGTGGGGTCTCCCAACAGGGACTTCCTAAAATCGTGCGATTTGACCTAATGGGATTTGATCTAGTCGGATTTTGTTAAGTCGCAGATGTATGAAAATAAGCCACAAACCACAGCGGTCCTGAAAGCCATAACCCTTGCCATCGTTCAAATTCAGCCTGATTTATGCTCCAAAGTCATGGAAAATTGGACGTTTCGGATGAGCTCTATCCAGAGAAGCTGTGGCGAATCAATAGGTCGTTGAAAGGAATAAAAAGTTTGATGATATCTTAAATGGACTTTGTTTCATTTGAATTCAAAGAGGAAGCATTTAATGAAAGACCCCATATAAATATTACAAATACAAATTCAACTGCTATCAAGCAAAAGAATTAATTCGTTTTCAATATTATTACACTAACAGCTGAAACTTATTTTGGAACTAATTATCGTTCCTTTATATTGAGTAATTGTATAGAAAAAAAATTAGTTGAATGAAACGTTATTTCAAGAATCTCGTTCAAGATATGTAGACGCTAACTTGGTTGACGTCTGTGGAGTTCGAAGAAAACATCTCGATATTTTATTCGTTTTGCCTCTTCTTTCCGGACGATATTGGTTTCGCCGGTAGCTGAGAACTTCACGACGAGTATCGTTTTGCCCTGATGGCTGAAAATAACCACATCAGGCTCATTAGCTAGAACCCACAATGGCTCCTTGAACGTGATCCGGGTTCATCGGGTTATGCAGTTTATTAGCTCAGACTGTCGGAGCTCTCCGCTGGAAGCTTCGAAACTGCGTTAGGGATGGGCTGCGGGTATTCACGAATTTCTTTCCAGAAAGAATCCATCTGATCAGCAGATGGCGGATTATCCATCACACCCGGAGGCTGTTGGAATAAGCGAGATGGTGTTTTTGAATTATTGTATAGGTGACATTATTACAGTTTTCTAGTTCACTATTTCATTATTTTGTATCTTTAGTTTTTGATCCCTATTCACAAGCATTTAGTATTTGTTGGAATGATAATTCTCACCATTAAAGTACACCTTATCTCCGACATTGCCTTGCGAAGAAGGAATATCAACGATTCGTACATTATCAGGATCGAAACTGTTACAGGTGAAAGGACTGCCGTTGAGATGCTTGCCTTGGTGGAGCACCTCCACCTTGTGCGGACCTATTTCCCTCGTTGTGAACTCTGCTTGGAGTTTTCCAGTCTTGGTCTGATAACATCTAACAGGAACGGCTGAGCCTGTCGGACCGCTGACCACTACGTCGAACTCTCTTGCTGATCTACCCAACGTTTCGATGTGGAAGGAGTTCACTTTGCCTACCTTTGCCTGATATAAACCTGAAAAAATTTGGATGATACTTCAACAGTTTTCTTTTTCAACATGAAGATTGTAATACTGTTGGCCATCAGGATCATCAGATAGTAGTAGATTACAGCCGTTTCTGGGCCTTCCCCCACCATATTTGTAATCGGACTCACCTAATCCACCAGACCAAGGTTCGTTGCCTGGACCTTTAACTGGTACTTCTAAAACTCCAAACTTAGGCACTCCATTATAAAACAGCGTGATTCTATGAGGTGCAGCGTGAATTGGGTGAAACACAACTTCCCACATGTTGGAATTGGTAGGACTCTGTCTCACACTATGTGCTACATCTCTGTTGGCAACCTGAAATTGAAGAATTTATGAAATGTAAACTTTATAGAACAATCAAGAAAATACAGCTAGTTCTTCCAACAAATATATTGAGAGGTTATGTTCTTGAAATAACTCTCAACTCCCGTGGGTTGGGCTACCTATCGGGCGCGTCCCCAGGTGGAGGATAGGGGAACGGCCAGGGGCTGGAGGCCCCGTCCGGGAAGCTAAACGACAGCCATGTCGCTGTACCTTACAAAATCTTCGCGTAGGTCACCGTGAGACACTTCAAGGTTGCCAAAGAGAGTGTGTGTTCGGCGAGTCTTGGCCTACACCTGCAACTATAAAGGAGATGTCTCCTAGTGACCTGTCCACAGGGTGGACGATGACCCAGAAGGACAACTCCTCGAGAGGATGAACAATGGGTCACATGTGGCCTAAGTGATGTGGGTCTACACTCCCTATTTTACACATACAAATAACTCTCAACTTCTCACACTTTGATATGATAGTCAATATTGTTTCTGCAAATTCCGAAATAGATGATCAGCAGCAAGCCACTGTACACAATTGTAAATGTAAAAACCTTACCTTTACAGCAGCTGTCAATTTTCCAGGTCCAACTTTATTCATATTGATTCCAACCACGGCAGGTCTATGACAAACGGCATCCGGTACATTGATCACGTCGATTTTCGTCGTGTCAAAAACATGCAACGTCCTTGTTGCCACTATCTCATTATCTCTGAGAATATCAACTCTATAAGTTCCAGTCTGCGTCAAGTTGAACTCTCCTTTGTAATTGTTCACGATGTACTTAACATGGTGGTTGTTGGGATCGCTAATTTCAATACGGTGGTTCTCACTGGGCAAATCGATGTAAGCTGTAGCTCCAATTTGGAAGTACTGGGTGGACTCAATGACGGTGCAGTGGAAAGGACTCCCTGCCACAGTCATGTCGTTGAAGGTTATGTTGACGTAATGGTCTTCAGCTGTTAAAGGAACGAAAGTGACGTCATATAAACCCCTAGCACAGGCTACCACCTCTGCCTTAATTGTAGTGTGCTGGGTTGAAACCACAAGCTCCAAGGTCCCTTCTCCTGCTTGTGCAGCATCCACGCTGAAGGTTACAGGTTTACCAACCTCAGCAGGGCCGATGTCCTTTAGGCTGATTTCGTTGATGGATTTTGTTATATCAGTCTTACGTCCCGGCAGGCCTGTTACGATTACTTTGCTCACGTCATACACATTGCAGCTGAAAGGAGAACCGATGACATGCTGGTCGTTGATCAAGATGGCTACGGAGTGTCGTCCTACTGTTTCGGGGACAAACCTGGCGATGTAAGTATCTCCGTTCACGATGAGTTTTGTCGGAATGTTTTTTCCGCTAGGGGCCGTTGCTATTACCTGAGGTTCTCCACCTAAAAGAGGTTCAAGTGAATAAAATTGGTTGATGAACGGTGCACGACAGTTGTTGCTGTTACCAATTATTCAAATGTTTTGCTGATAATGATTTGAAAACTTTTCAGATGCCTTACGTATGTCCAAGTTATTGAAGTAGTATCACTGCTGAATAAAAGAGACCATAAAGAGTTTCATCAAAGTGGGTTTGAAAGAGATTGAGGTACAAATATGTTACTGGTAAGGATGATGAGCTCTCCAAGAACGAGTATGAGAAGAAATTGTGACCCACATTAACAATATGCGTGATATATGTGCAGTTCAGTCTTTCGAAAGGATCCATATGTAGCATCTGCTAGGAAAGTGAAGTGATTTTTCATGATAAGAAACATAACAATAGATATGTGGATGGGAGTCACATATCTATTGTTATGCAATGGATATGTGGTTCCCAGTCACATATCTATTGTTATCGAGTATATTAAACTCGAAATGGAATATGTATAATATGTATAATTATGATCTGAATGATTCAGTAAAAAGTCACAGATATCCTCTTGGTTACTACACAACCAGGTAAAGGGTGGGATCTGGAAAGGAATATTTTCAGGGCCTCCTCGTAATGAGCAGATCAATATTATTATAGACAGTGCCACTTTTCAGTTCTCGAGCTGCACTTTGGACATAAAAGAACCAAAAAGTAAAATTGATACTGGTCCTGCAATGCCATGAAGAACTACGGGGATTGACAGATATGAATAAATTGACTGGGCACCCAGGACAGTAACAAATCATAGGCAACGAAAAAGTTGATGGGTGTTTGATACATAAAAGAGAAGCACATAGCCTTTATGAAGGACCGCATGATTGGTACGTTAACGGCTACTTTACTTGTGGGAAAAGTAACATGGATCACACTAGGCAAGTAATGTATAGTCCAGGCTGCAGTTTTTCCCGAAGACAAGACGGAAAAAATGACAAGTCAGATTGCTCCCATGCAGCAACGAAAGTTTGTCTCAACGGGCATTTGGCAATTATAGTGTTGAACGAACTGTTCGACGTTGGTATGTGAAATTTCGTTGCGGAGATTTCAGCCTCGAAGACGAGCCCCAAAGTGGTCGACCTACAGTAATTAAGTAATTGATTCGAATGATGCAGATGGCGCATATTTTAGTTGAATTGAACGAGTATTCACCTGGGGTAGACTCATGAAAACGAGAAAACTACTTCTAGAATGATTCTTTACCAGCTATTTTGATTTTGAGCAATCCTGCGAGAGTAAGGACGTTTTCAGCATTACTATTAGAGAATGTGCCTCGTAAGATCGGAATTGGTGAGATTGGATGAAAAATATGGTAAAACTCGAGATGAAAATGTTATTGGAACTGTTTGAGGTTTCGAGGTTCTTGGACCGATTTTGGTCGAAATTTTTTCCTGACGCTTCACCAGCGAAACTGTCTGGCAACTTTGTATTATCGCTTCCAAGCTTGGAAATATACCGTGTATATTCAGACTTTGGAAACCCGAAACCACGAACAGTTTCAAAAGAAAGCCTGAATTTCTACATTCAAAAAATTAATGGAACACAATTCTAAAAATTGTACCGGTTTTTATACAATAATGAAAGTATTATTTATCTTTGCCAGCTTCCATGGCTACTTCTAAGGGTTGCTCGTGAGAGGCTGGCAGTTACAGGCATGGCTGACGGGTTGGATGGCCTTGTTCATATTTCACTGCTCTCCCTGTAAATTTAGATCAGGAGCGAGTCTACAGAGGAGATGGATGTCGAGTTTACGACTCCAACTGACCTCCCTGTAAATTTATTTCAGGAGCGAGAGCTTCCCACCCCCCCAACTACTGTTCCAATTACCGAACTTAAAAAAAAAGGTTTGGTGTTGCAACGGCGTGGAGCGGCGTACGCAGAATCTGTCTCAGGTGGAGGAACAAACTCCCCATGAGCAGGTTAGCAAACGTTTGCGCTCAAGTGATAATTCACCAAAACCAAAGGCGGAAAAGCCCTGGACCTAACCTAACCTAACCTACAGGCATGGCTGAAAACTTTTCAAACTGCAAATCTGTGTATTACTTGTTACTCCTTCAATCTTGATTTCAGCTGGATGTCCTACTGCAGACAGTTCAATGCCGTTACCAGAAACTGGAACTCTAGGCTGCGTATTTCCTGGATTAACTTTGCAGTTGAACGGCGAACCTGGTACGGGCTGACCATTGAACCTGAATAAAAATAATTTCAAGTAAATGTGTGAAATATTTCAGGATTAATTAGAATATAATTTTTCAGTTCTTGGAGAAAATTTCGGGGATATGTATGAAAGAAGGCGAGAGGGTTGTGAACAGTAAACAGAAGTTAGGTTAGAAAACATTTGTGGACTAACCTGACACTGAGAGTATGCGTTGCAGCCTCGGTCGGCTTGAAGTTGACCTTGAACCTTGCATTTCCTTCGCTTTGTACGAAATTTGGAACATTTCTGCCACCCACAGCAACGATAATTTCCAAATTACCAGCTCCAGCTTGAGAAGCATTGATGCTGAACGAAACCGGTTTGCCGACTATTCCATCGGTTATGTCTGTAACCGTTACTCTGTTAGCATCGTAAGCCTTGATGAGGAAGGGACTTCCTTCTATATGGTCGGACTGAAGACGAACTTCAACACTGTGGTCGCCAACGTCGATTGGTGTGAAGGTAACGTCGAACTTGCCTACGGTGTTTGTTTGAGGTTGCACCTGTATATTGAAAAACAATTTCTTCATCTATGGAATCAATCGTGAACTCCTTTACCAATTCAGGATTGAAATAAAGTAGAAAACTCAGAAATAACAAACAGAAAATCATTACACTTCATGGCCATATCTAGGATTCATAACCTATCAAGTTAGTACTGCTTGGTAGTAAGCAGTAGGCTTTGACTCAAAGTGTGGTGGACAAATCGTAGTTTATCGACTATTCGCCGCATTAAGGCGTGAAAGTCCAACACACATTGGATACGAGGCGCTAATTTTATCTGTGTATTCACTGTTCAAATTTTCGTACCGGGCAACATTCCGTTTGGGAAAGTACCACAATGATAGATGTCGGTCTCTTCGGTAAGAATATCATGAAACACTACATGCGCTCCTTCCAGTTCTTGTGACGACTTTAGGGGCTTTTTGTATCTCCTGCGTGAACCTATCGTCTCTCCTGGTGGTCAACAAGAGTAGGAATTCCCTCCTTTACTGCTTCGTTAGCAGGTTGGATAGGAGCTACATAACATCACCAACGATGGAATATATGATATCTTAGAGTTTGAGTGGAGAGGACATCATGCTTCTTTTTTATTTCACACCATAGAGCATGCATTTTCGCCATTCATCCTCTTCATGTGGGCTATTACTTAGTATGCTTGCCCACTCGAAGTGTTCGGAGACATTGTAGTCATCAACAGTCGGTTTGGGTACCACCACCATATCTCTGACCTCTCCGAATGGTCGGTTGTGGAGGTTCCTGCCGCGTGTTCTAGGAACCAAGTATCAATTCTACCGGGTACTTAGTTCTGCGGACCAAAGTAGAGTTCTCCCTTCCAGTTGTACCTGGGCTGCCGGTCCGTACATGTACGTAGAGTACAAAGAAGATTTAACAGTTTCAGATTTTTGCGCCAAATAAGCCCTAAAGTTACATCCTCTGTAATAGTTCTGCACTTTTCCATATCCAACCATTTCATACATTTCCAAACTCACTATTGCTGCTGCTTTGCAAAGTTCTTTCGATAATTGTGAACGAAAACCATGCAAAATTTCACAAATGAAAGTGTCAACTAATGAACCCAATTCAAATTGGGTAGTTCCTGAACCTAATTAAAATTGGTTGTACAATGCTTTACCTGTGTTACTAAAGGTCGTCTAGCAGGTCCCAAAATCTCAACAATAGGAGGGTTTGGACTATCCACAACAAACGTGCAAGGTTTGCCAACTGAGACCTTATCCAGTGTCTCCGGGATTATGATCTTCGCAGCGGGAGACACGTTACATTTGAATGGGCTACCCGGAACGTCTTGGCCGTTGAATCTCAGATCTACGGAGTGCTCTGTAGCTTCTCTGGGTGTGAACGATATTGCGTAGGTGTGAGGACCCTGAGCTTGGGCAGATGTTGGAACAAGACCGCCATTTACGGTCACTTCTAGGTTTCCCGGACCTGCTTGGCTTGTTTCAACTGGAAAAATGAATCACAGAATAAAATTCGGATTCTAAACTACTCCAAACCACTCCTGGAAGAAGCTTACTGAACGTGTTTTGACATCAAGACAATGGGATGTTGCCAGTTGTGAATCAGGATTATTGCTGTTCTATAAGTTTTCGTTTTGAAGTTTAAAATCTGTTTAAATCTGTTTAAAATTTGTTTTTCCGGTAATCAGCTATCGCCCCCATACGAACCACAACTCTCAGAAGTTGAGAAACTTGTGGGAACTAAGGAATAACGAGGTTTTACCTTTTAATGTGTGATTCCTAACAGAGACTTTAAATGCGACTGCACTTTTTTCTTCTCGTTTGCGTACTTAATTTTATGAGAAAATGTTACTCTTCTACAATATTTTGAAAAAATTCCATCCAATTAGTCATTTCATTGGCGTTGATTGGTTTTGACTGGTCCAAATAGAATGATACCTTAGTAAATACAGCTTAAGTATATCAGTTTCAATAGTACGGTTCGACTTACTCTCCGTACAACACTCCATGATATACAGGACAATTTGGAAATGAAAGATCACCTCGTAGCATTCAGATACATGAAGGCGATCTTCGAGTCTGCTTCATTGGTCCTGCTTCCGAATATTCATACAACTGGTAACTTTTATTGGGTGTGATAATTCATTACTTAGTTTGCCGGCATTATCTGTGAATAGTGTTTCGAATTTATCATACGGAATTCATTTCATGGAGAAGGTTGAGATATTACAACTTTGCTTGCACAAAATCAACCTCCTCCAGGGTATCTTTTTGATTTAACTTCTTGATTCTGCTTCATCTCTCACTGAAAATGCTCGACTTGATGAACTTATAATGAAGGAATCCGAAGCTATGGTGATTGTTCATCTTGATGATACATTTTTGGATTTTTGTCGAATTCAGATCAGGTTCAATAGTTTGTACGGTTCAGCTAGTTTTCCGTACAACTACTGTATGAGAGACATGACAATTTGGATATTGAAGATTCTCTCAGTTACTCAGTTCTGAGTGGTACTAGTTGGATGAAACCTCAATAAACAGAGCGTAGAGCGTAGAGTTTCAAGAGAACGGTACAACTATCCGTACTGTTCTATATCAGATAGAACAAAATGAACATTAAAACTTTCCTAGTTGAGATGGTGCTGTAGTTTTTCTTTGGAAATTCCTTAGTTATTTTCTTGGAGTTGATTGGTTCTGACAGGTGAAAATTGAATGATACCTTAGTAAATACAGCTTACGAGTAGGTATAAGAGTTTCAAGAGTACGGTTCAGCTAGTTCTCCATGCAACTACTGTGTGACAGACAAAACAATTTGGATATTGAAGATGTCCTCGTCAAACTGGTGCTATTGGTTTTCTTCTTGGAAATTCCCTTCAGTCATTTTCTTGGTGATAACTGGTTCTGACTGGTTCAAGTTAAATGATACTTTAGTAAACAGAGCGTAGGTGAAACAGTTTCAAGAGTACGGTTCTACACACTATCCGTAAAACTACTCTAGATTGGATAGAATAAAATGGACATTAAAGAATCCCTTCTCAAGCTAGTGTTGCAGTTTCTTCCTTGGAAATTCCCTACAGTCATTTTCTTGGCGTTTATTGGTTTCGACTGGTCTAAATTGGGATACCTACTTCAGTAAATGAAGCTTAGGTACAACAGTTTTAAGAGTACGGTTCAACTAACTAACTCTTCGTATAACTACTCTATGATATACAGGTCAACTTGAAAATGAAATATTACCTCGTCAAGGTAGTCTATAGGTTATTTCTTGGGGCTTTCCCACAGCTGATAAGTGAATGCTCCCTCTTACTGAGACCCAGGATTACTTCCTTTGTTTTTTTCCATATCAATGTTATTTTTACAATTTTTGAAACACCAACCACCCTTATTGGTAAAGCATTGGGAACCATTGAATTTACTCGAATAACGATGACAGCCT
Source organism: Leptinotarsa decemlineata (assembly GCF_000500325.1). Taxonomy (NCBI): domain Eukaryota; kingdom Metazoa; phylum Arthropoda; class Insecta; order Coleoptera; family Chrysomelidae; genus Leptinotarsa; species Leptinotarsa decemlineata. Next base: position 63,539 of record NW_019290547.1, on the reverse strand, counting down.
CATCAAGGATTATACAGGGTGGTCAATGGAAAACAGACCACCTGAAATATTTTCAATCGACGTGCTTTTCTGGGTTTTGTCGAAGAAAAAACCTCCACTGAAAATATTTCAGCTGAACTGGGTCAATCTGTAGATTCATTTTGAGAAACTCACCTAAAAATGTAACGGCTTTGCCAACGATGCCAGTGGCTGCTTCGGTGATTCTAATGGCCTGCACGTCGTACACTTTTGCGGCGTAGGGACTACCAGCAGTAGGGATTCCACTGACACTGACGTTGATTCGGTGTTCACCAACCACCCTCGGTACAAATTCAGCCCTAAACTGACCGTTTCCTAGGGGCTGTACTTGAGTCGGTACTGATTGTCCGCCGGGTCCTAAGTAGTCGGTCAAAGGGTTGTTATGGCGGTTAAGGGGATTGAGATGTATAGAGGTTAGATGCGCCGGTGATAAATTAGTTGGGGTTTTTGATTTTCGGTGATTGTTTACATTCGACTTTTTCTATGGTTGCAGAAATGAAACTGAATGTTTTTTGTTTTGCCGTTAACCAGCTGTCGCACCCCTACGAACGACAACCCTCAGAAGTCGAAACATGTGCGAGCTAACGACTAACGAGGTCTTATCTTTTAATGTGTTTCAGAAAGTTACTCTGGATATCATCCTTGATTTCTGTTTTTAATATAACTATAATAATGAAATAGGGGTGCTGGTATACCTGCATATTGGTTGTAATGCTTGCTTATAGTCGAAGTTATCATTTAGCACAGTGAAATTAGCTCGAAAAGGGGTCCAGCAACATTTTTACTGGCAATTTTCTCACAGAATTCTTTGGGGGCATCACTCAGACTCGTTGATTTTTGTTTATTGACTAACTCGTTTATTTTCAATTTTACACGAAAAATGTTCGAAATAAATTATTTAAGTTTCCATAATTTGTTTCCCAAGATCGATGCTTTTCGATTAATACCCGAAAAAACAGAGGGGGAAAAATCTTATCATTGCCTTATCATGTTTATTTTCAATTTTACGAGAAAAATTGTTATGAACAATGTTGTTCGAAATCGAATTGCCCACAATTTTTCGACTTGTACCTGAGAAATTGCCAGTGAAAATATTTGCGATGTAAAATCCTAATTCAACTTAGCTAATTACATTTAAATTGATGTTGATTATACATCAATGAACAAAATATAAATGAAATATATGAAATGGAAATCACACGATTTGAAAAGTATAAATCGCTGAATACAAACAGAAACAGAAGTTCAGATACACATCGAAAGGTCAGTAAAATGACGGAATTTTCTATTCTTCTTTTGGAAATCATGGAGTTCTAGTAACCAGGTAGATATAAGAATAGATATGGTTAATGTAGCACTCCAGTCTAACTTAACTTTGTTTTTTATGAGAAAAGAGTTCATAAAAAATAATTTTAAAAGATTAATACAGTGTAACTACTGTAACAAGGCAAAGCTAAATTGAAAATTAATAGGTGATCATGAACTTTTTTTTCAATTACACGAAAGAAAAATGACTCTCGTTCAATTCAATGTTTATAGGAAAGTAGTTATTACGAGAAGTTTTGAATTCAATTGCTTTCTTCTTTGATTTGGAAAATTACCGCATTCGTTTTTTTGTATAAAGATGGAAAGTAAAAAGCCGAAACCTTCCTTTCCCAAAAATTAATCTTTCCTAAAAATATTGTCTTTTTCAATGTAACTGTTAAATTTTATAATACTTTGAAAATATCCCTCTAAATAACCATAGAAAAAAAACAAAAATTCTGTATCACAATTTTGGATTCTCGCATAAATTTTTGCATTAACAAGATTTATTCAAATTCCTTAATGGTACTCGTATTCAATTAGACATTGAGACGAGCGGCTGTTGCATCTTTGTTCTGGACAATTATGGCACAATTATTTAATTTTTTCTAAAACTTTCAGGTTCATTTCTTGTTTTTTCTCACAGTTGTGAATGATCGTCGAATATCTCAACCACCGATTCTCATTTATGAGGGAATGGCACTACGTGATTTCAATTCAATTAGGCATTTGTGAGTCAAATTAAAGAACGGCGCGGCGTTTCGAAATAGTCGATTAGATACTCGTTATGAATAATGGAATGTCGTTTCACAAGCTGGAGATTCTATAAAATGTGCTTATACCAAAAAAAATTCAAAGAATTTATCGTAACAGATAGTTAACTTGTTTTAATGGGAGAATTGCGAACTTGGTTTATGAGGGACTTCAATAATTACAGTAGGTTTACTTTTCGTTAAGAAGAAACGTAAAAAAATCTGTTTACAGCAGATATTTGATGTATTTCAATGGATTTATATATCATGAAGCTACTTTGCTCATTTGTTTCGACTCAAAACAATGAGGAATCATTGGCATTGGATTATTTCTGATATTTATTGATTTTTGGAAATATTCTACATGATGACCAAAAACACTGGAACAACTATTATTAACAACAACGAAGAGAGCAAAGACCTTTCGATCTTTGAAAGAACGCCATTAATTTCCGGTATTTATGACGCCTCAAGCAAAAGTCAGAACTATTCCAAAATATTTAAGTGGCATTTGGAATCAAGTAAGTCGACAACTCTTTGACGCAGACCTAAAGGCGCCAGTTCTGTCATTGAAATTACATTTTCTGATATTCCTAAAGAAACAAAGTAGCTGCAAATCTGGCGACCGAACCGTGAAATGTTCTGGACTAAACACTGACGAACACTTATGGTTCAATGTGGAGAAATACCTCACTGTTGTAACATTAAATAACCTTGATAATACCGTGCCTTTGTACCAACATTTAAAAGCATCGAATAGCCTCCATAGTGACCAGATTTATGGGCTCTTGATATATTATTAGAGAGATACGCCAAAACGTGGAATTTAAGAAACAAAATTAGACTTTTTAGTCTAAATGAGGTTTAAAATACCACATTATGACTTGGGTTCCTTGTTTCTTTGAGTGTTGAAGATCTAAGTTATCTCAAATTGATAGATTTTGAAATATATGATAGGGACTGTTCGCCATTATCAATTCGCTTCGATTAGAAATCTGTGTAGAAAATCTAGAATCCTCGGAAAACCATTAAAGAGTGCCTCATTTTGATTTTTCATTACTATATAAATTTTGATTGGGCTATTTAAATTAATTTTGCAATGTAAAAGAAAAAATGAAAACAAAAATGGAATAAGGCAGACCTATCCAACCAAGATTTAAACATTTTGAATAATTTCAATTGAAATAAACAAAAACTCGATTGTTATTATATTCTGTTTGTTTTGGCATACTTAACGGATTATATTCATTGAACTTCACCTGAAAAATAAGTAATAAAATAACCGATATTTCATTTCTCTTTGAATATTACTTTTCCTTTCATAATATATGAATGATTTTTGTAGTTGATGATTCTTTAATTAATTCTCACCACTTTGTGACTAATATTGTGTATGACCGAGTGAAATAACTTCACGTACCTACTACCTGATTAGTAACTAAATATTAAATCTCCTAGACATGCATTGATGTATTCCACCACCCAGTTGAAAAAATATATTTCTCAGTTCAATGTTTGTATACACAATGGACAATCCAGCACATAGAAGACAAACATCCGTATTCAAAAAAACTTAAAAGAGTTCTATTGTCAAGGATAAAACAGATGCTACAAATGCAATACGGATATATAAAGACGGCTCAAAAACCAAACAAGGCTTAGGATGTGGAGGGTACTCCAGATTACTAAGCCTAAGGATTAAGTGGGGATTGGGAAAAAATACCAGCCTATGTAGTTTTCATACTTTGGTATGTATAGCGCTTTATACACAGAAATTTGTATTCAAAACGATATGGGGATGTTCAAAGAAGTTGAAATCAGAAAACAGCAAACTGATATTCAATATCATAAGTCTGCAACGAAAAAGTTGTCTGGATGTTTTTCAATTGATTTCTATGTATTCAGGTGTTTTGAAAATTAAAAAAACACTCAAAACATTCCAGAACGTCAGGTTATTTCGCAAAACGTAAAATTGTATTCCAAAAAAGGGGGGGTTTATTGGCTAACTTGAAATCATAAATGTATAGATACAGTTCCATTCCCATTACTGTTTTTGAATGTATACCATTACTTTCCGAATGAAGAATTCAGCACAGGAGCGTATTTTCATAGATGCTTCAAAAAGAAGACTTGAAGCAGTTCTGCTTCACAATGGCAGTTTCTAAGCCTCCATTCCTCTCGGTCATTCCGTACACCTCAAGGAAACTAAAAGAACCTGGAATTGGTTCTTTGCAAACTCAAATATAAAGACTACGATTGGCAAGTGTGCGGTGATTGAAAAATCTTGGACGTGTTGCTCAGACAACAATCTGAGTTAACCAAATTCCTCTGGTTTTTGTGTCTTTGGGATAGTAGAGACCAAAACAATCACTGGACCAAAAAGTGTTGGCCTCCGAAAGAGCTCATGAAACTTTGGTGGCTCCTCATAAAGTTCTTCTATCACCGTTTCCCATAAAGCTGGGATTGATGAATTTGTTAAGTCACTTCCAAGAGATGGAAATTGTTTCAAATAGTTGATATCAAAGTTTCCAGGCCTCTTAGAGGCGCAGTTGAAGAAAGGTGTGTTCGTTGGGCCAGTATATTAGGATTATTAGTATGGTTCACATGTACTCGATTTAGCTCTTTTTGGTGACATTTTTCAGCCCTCTCCAAAAATTACGACCAAGGTGTCATTCGATTCGTATTTGAAAAAAAAACGGTTCCTTGATTTTAATATTTAGTTGCAAAAAACGATTGTTAATTAACAAACGCATTTTTTAGCAACAAAGAAATTTTCCCCATTTTTTTTCACTTAATTGTTTATAACTTTTGTAATTTTTATCGGCGCGTTTTTGGACCTTTCTTCAAACTTTCTAGGCAAAAATACGAATCGAATGACACCTTGATTTAATTTTTGGACAGGGCTGAAAAATGTTACAAAAAAAAGTACATGTGAACTAGACTATATGGCTGATCCACAATTTATCGCAACCATGTCGAATCCTTTAAGAGAAGGGTAGATTGCTCTCAAATAGTTCATATAAAAACTGTTTGGGAATGAAAAAGACTATATAAATATTACTGGAGTTTTTTCCTCGACATGTGTTTCGATCACCAAGTGATCCTTTACTTTGATCTTCCTCTTGAAGATGATCACTTGGTGATCGAAACACATGTTGAGGTGTTGAAATAACGGTTTGGTGTTGGGAAAAAACTCCAGTAATATTCATTACTACACCAAAGGTTCCAAACAATGTATCTATCACAAGTACGAATAAAAAAGACCCAAACTATAAACAAATCATCAAAGAAGCATTTCAATCTTTACGATGCCTAATAAGTGGATGTTCTTCATTCACACCTCCACTACTTTAGTGAAGAACAAGGTGAACGATTTCTCCAAAATATTAGGGAGATGGGAGGAAGGTACCAGAGATGATGATGGCAGACTATTGTTAGACACTTCAGAGAGACCTTCCACATGCTCCCTTCAAACAAAAATGTACCAAGAGGAGTCTGACTGGGAAAAATGTGTTCAGTGCCTACTACTAAATGTATTTCAGTATTTTATATTGAGATGATAACTTGTTCAACATAGATACCTACACTGTCAGAAAACGTGACGGTCCACGACAAACTGAAAGTCATTCACGGATTCATAACACCCAAAAACATAAGCATTACGCAAAATGAAACAAAACAGTTGTCAATATTTTCCCTTTGCAGACTTCTGTATTTCTAGATAATCCTCAAGAACGTAAGAACTAGGAAGGAGGTACTGAGACGCCTGACTAGAAGTGTTCTATCTATCAGAAGCAGTTTACCCCGGTATAGTAGGTATACCTTCTCTATTTTGTTCAAAGAGTTTATAACTGATCGATCTCATTGGATGTTCAATTATATGGTTGAGATTATAACCTAACTCACAAGCCCTTCCTCGAGTTGCTACCTTTTTTCTATATCAGATATGACTTACGATTTTCTTGACTCCGCATTATTTCAATGTGTTGTTGATGAAAATGTAGAGACCGAAAAAATCATATATGCTTACATTCTTCCAGTACTACTACTCTAGATTCTTTTCAATATTTTTTATCTTATCCGTGAAATTGATTACTATATATGCAACTGAACTCAATGTGTGAGACTCTGAAAACAAATTTTCCCCCCTCGCTGTATTTCCATTATCAGCTGATGTAGTTTGAGATGAAAAATTATGGGAAATTTCAATGGTATAATGACTCTCTTGTAGATTTTTTCCATTTGGAATATTATAAATCCTGGGAAAATTTTTCGACTTCAATTTGTTTGAACCGGATGTATAGGATGTGGAATTTCTGAAGGAGAAGAAACTATACGACTGCAAAAAAGGTTCCTAAAAAAATAGTCCAAGATCTTGAAGCCTCCAAACCTTGGTTATTCTAACAAAGTTGGTATAATGTGTAGTTAATACTGTAGGCGTAGTAACTAGGTTAGAAAAGGGCCCCATTTATAGATATTCAAGAAATATTGTATCGTCAGAAAACTGCTATCAATCAAGGATATAGTTTCCAGAATGAAAAAATACTAGACTTTGCTTATATGCAGGGTATACCTCATATTGAATAATCCATTCTTGATCAGTAGCATCAAAAACTACCTGTTATGTCACATTCTAAGAACAATGTTGTTTATTATTAGCAGTGACCTAACGTTGAGACGGATTTCCACCAACGAAACCGCAACATAATAACAAGGTCAAATGACGCGCACCTAGTCCAAAGTCAAGTGTAGCCATTCAAGGCCAAGAGTGTATGGTGGAGAAACGAAGGTCATCTTCAAGGTTGAGTCAGGGATTTGACCTTGAATGATCGTCATGATGATCAAGGTTTATCAAAAAATGTGACCCTGAATGACTTTCAACATGGATTATCAAGGTCATATGACGCAGTTCGAGGCCATCCAAGGTCAAGGCTAAAGCTATCTGAAGTCTAGTCAAGGCCGTGTGACGTGATCCAAGGTCGTTTCGAAGTCAAGGTTATCACTTGACCTTGAAACTACTTTGGAAATTCAGAGGGCTGTTACTCTGAAAATTTTTTGCCAAAAAAATTATCCTATCAAATTTGTCTATTTCTAGTCATGTGTGTCGAAATAACCAATGAAACCATCACTACACTGATTCAACTGAACTCAATGTGTGAGACTCTGAAAACAAATTTTCCCCCCTCGCTGTATTTCCATTATCAGCTGATGTAGTTTGAGATGAAAAATTATGGGAAATTTCAATGGTATAATGACTCTCTTGTAGATTTTTTCCATTTGGAATATTATAAATCCTGGGAAAATTTTTCGACTTCAATTTGTTTGAACCGGATGTATAGGATGTGGAATTTCTGAAGGAGAAGAAACTATACGACTGCAAAAAAGGTTCCTAAAAAAATAGTCCAAGATCTTGAAGCCTCCAAACCTTGGTTATTCTAACAAAGTTGGTATAATGTGTAGTTAATACTGTAGGCGTAGTAACTAAGTTAGAAAAGGGCCCCATTTATAGATATTCAAGAAATATTGTATCGTCAGAAAACTACTATCAATCAAGGATATAGTTTCCAGAATGAATAAATACTAGACTTTGCTTATATGCAGGGTATACCTCATATTGAATAATCCATTCTTGATCAGTAGCATCAAAAACTACCTGTTATGTCACATTCTAAGAAAAATGTTGTTTATTATTAGCAGTGACCTAACGTTAAGTCGGATTTCCACCAACGAAACCGCAACATAATAACAAGGTCAAATGACGCGCACCTAGCTCAAAGTCAAGTGTAGCCATTCAAGGCCAAGAGTTTATGGTGGAGAAACGAAGGTCATCTTCAAGGTTGAGTCAGGGATTTGACCTTGAATGATCTTCATGATGATCAAGGTTTATCAAAAAATGTGACCATGAATGACATGGATTATCGAGGTCATATGACGCAGTTCAAGGCCATCCAGGTCAAAGCTAAAGCTATCTGAAGTCTAGTCAAGGCCGTGTGACGTGATCCAAGGACGTTTCGAAGCCAAGGTTACCACTTGACCTTGAAACTACTTTGGAAATTCAGAGGGCTGTTACTCTGAAAATAATGGAGAGCACCACTTTTTTCATTCGGATTCGTAGTTTACGCGTCAAAATGTGTAAGTAGACTCAAATTTTTCAACCGGAGGGGCAGCCTATTCAAAAATCACCAAACATTCCATTGCTATCAATGACAAGAGTATATGGCATCAACTGATTTTTTTCCCTTGGGATAGCAATAAGCAATCAAAAATGTGGCTGTATGGTTATGTTTCAATAGTACTTGGGATCACAAATGAAAATTGAGAAGAATCACTATCTATCATCTGACTTTCTATCTGAGTAGTTGTCTATAGATGAAGCAAAGAGTCCCACTGAATTTTCTGTTATTACTTTCAGAGACATTATAGCTAGAGAACCTTGTTAAATGATACCACCCTTTGTGTGAAAATTATAATAGAAATTATGTCTCTATAGGTGATAATAATTAATCATTACTTCTAAGTAAGGCGTTAGGTGTTATCATTCACAATATTCTAATAATTTAGTTGTTCGAAATACATGTATGATGAATTCTGTCACAATCAGCTAAATCAACTCTTTACAGAAATTAGAATATAGGTGACAGTCAAAAGCCATCATTTAGTGAATGGATGCATTCAAAAATTCTTTGGATTATTTTATATACAAAACAGCGTGAAAAGCTGTGATTATTCACATGCAGTGCATATAATGATCAGTGTGAGTAACAAGTGAAAAGTAATTGAAAATTATCACTGAAGCGTTGTTACGAAAGTAGCAGTAATGTATGAGAAATAAGTTCAAAAAGTGAAGAAAAAATGTTAGAAGCAGAAAATGTTATCATAATCGTTAGTGAACCAGGTATTACTGTCAAGAACTAAGTACATACTCAGGTTGGTTTTAACCTTACAAACTAGTTGTTTTCAATTTTTCTATTCACGGAAAAATATATTATTTCCCATAGCACGATTAGTTTACTACAAGTAGATTTTCACTCACGAATCAGTAAAACTTTTCTCATTATTAAAAAGCTTTTGCCTCATTTTTAGTTATGTGATGAATTTGAATTCGCTATAAATGATCAACAGATCTTTGAATTTAACTTTTATTAAAAATCTGACAAATGAAAATTTTGCACAGCTAAGAAACGACATTCCATTTGTTAATAATAATGTCAAAATGACTGATTGAACATACTTTTTGAGAAGTTTCATAAAATGCAATCAGGGTTAATTCGGTTACAGAAAATTGTAATTCTCAACAAATACTGTCGATACTATATTATGAAAGACAGGCAAATTTTTGAAAAATTCACCTCATGTTGGTAGTGAACTATTATATTTTATTTTTAAACAAAATTTTTACATTTATTCAAATATGTAAATTCATGAACAGGCGGTTTTAATGATCTGTAATACTAATTATAGGAATAGTCAGAATATGGAAACTTTGAAATTATCAAAATCTATACATTCCATTCCAGGAATCTGGCAGAAAAAGCATAGAGTGTAAATCTTTTTCAGTGACAAATTCGACTATAGTTTTTCAATAAAACGAGTTTTGATACAGACAGTGTCGACTGTAAATGAAAATCAACATATATGAAGGTGGTTCCAGAAGTACCCGGCCTGACCTATAGATGGCGTTAGTTCTTTGAAAAATATCACTGTATTGGAAGTATACAATTTGTCAAGCAAATGTTTCAAGTTTGAAGACGCTGTGTTGTTTGGTATCTATTTATTTATTTGGCAGCCATTAATAACAAACGATTTTAGTGAATTTGTGGAAATGGGAAGAATGGGCCATCGTTATGCTGTACAATATTTTTATGTGAAAGGCCTTAGCCCATCCAATATAGAAGCTGAACAGGATTCTGCTCTTGGTCTGCTTCTTCATATACAACAATAAAGTATTGGGTAGCAGAGTTCAAACACGGCCGTTAGAGCTGCCATCGCAGTGGTCGACCAAATGAGGTGATGACTCCAGAAATGTTGAAGAAAATTCACAAAGCGGTACTGAATAATCGTCGACTGAAAGTGAGCGAGCTAGCAGACTCAGTACGCATTAAAAAAATGCGGTACATCGTATATTATCTGAAAATTATGACACGAGAAAGCTGTGTTGGAAACGAGTGCCGCGTTTGCTCACACTCGAGCAAAAAACATAGTGGTGATGTTTCAATTGAATGTTTAGTGAAGTTTCACAGCAACAAAGCAAAACTCTTGTTTCGTCTGATAACCAGCAACGACTTATTGACTTATTAGATTGTAAACTCTCGAATAGCTACAATAATAATGAAGTTTGCGCAGTTGCAAGCTCCTCTCCAAAATACCAAGTTCCTAAATACCAATTGAGGAAAATGAGCACAAATCTTTTACTGTTACCAAGGAAGATATTGTGTCCGATAACGCACAAAATTCGAGAAAACGTGGCCAAGGAAGTTCTCATATAAGTAGAAAGGAGGTGGGAGCCGCAGTCAACTCTCAGCCATTTTATCAATATAAATGACACATCCAGTCATTCAGGAGCTAGCACAGATGATTCGAGGAAGCAGGGGGAATGGCAGACCATCTCGTCCAAAAAATCTAGAACACGAAGAAACCTTGTTGTTGGAGAAAACAGTAAAAATCAAAGGTGTCCCGAAGTTTGTTTACTTGCATGTGTGTAGAGTGGATCCCGCAACCATACCTCAAGATATGTCAGCCCAACTGATAACAACTTTTCCCGAGGTCACTTGTGAGTCGCTAAAATCAAAACAACCAACTATATACTCATCTTTCAAAGTGGGATTATTCGAAAACAATTTCAAGACAGCCATGATTCTGGAATTATGGCCAAGTGGTGCTTTTGTAAGTAATTTTTTAAAGTTCCGACAGAAAACAGCTGTAGACCGTTGATGAAACCCTCTGAAGAATGTATCTCTATGATGCTATTAAATATTCAATCAGTACGTAACAAAATATATGATCTGTACATTTTTTTAGGAAGTCAGGATTTTCCAAGTATTGTAATGTTGACTGAACATTGGCTGGAGGAGGATGAGCCTCTGTATATACCAAATTACTTTATGGTATCAAAATACTGTAGAACTAACTCGGTGCATGGAGGAACATTGATCCTTCTCCACGAAAAAATATGTGAAACAGTTAGTTTTATCATGGTTGAGAAAGAATTTGAATTTTCAATGATTTACTGTCAAGTTTATGATGTATACATGTTATGCCTTTATCGATCACCATTATGTAATGAATATTGTTGGTTGAGAAAGAATTTGAATTTTCAATGATTTACTGTCAAGTTTATGATGTATACATGTTATGCCTTTATCGATCACCATCATGTAATGAATATATTTTTCTATAGCGACTAGAAATGCTGTTATTGCAAAACATTTCCAATCCATTCCAAGGCACTTATTATAGTTACGGGGGACTTCTTCTACTGCTGCTTCTGCTTCTTTAGAGCAACTTTAGAACTAGAAAACATGCTGATAACATTCGATCTCACAATATGTATATGTGAGATGTATATATGTGCGACGGGATCGCCGGACTCTTGGTCAGTGGCAGAAATAAGTAGGGTGAGGGGAACTAAAACTCCCCAAAAGCCTTTCCGACACATGCCACCGTGGACCAGCCTACCCAAGCTACGGTGTAAGGAATCGTGCCGACAGCTGAATGGCCGCAGGGTTAGGAACGATCCCCTTGGGGAAATGGGCGAAACCTCAGAGTAATCAGCCTTCCTCTGGTAATGCGGGGCTCTGCCAGAGGTGGACAACTCTTTCCTTGCTACTCGTGAGAACACACATATATGGAACAAACAACCAGACACAACAAAAACCAATCCCGAGGCTGGTCAGAAGTGCTTACCTCAATCTATGGCGGTGGCTGGGGATGAACAGAAATGTCCACCCCAAGCTACCCCTCGGAATGAGGCTGGACATAGCCGATCACCTCGTGATGTAATACAAAGGTGGCGCACTTGCGGCACCGAGGCCCAAAGGAGAAAGAGAGAGAAAGAGGCAAGAGTGGCAGTAACTATAAGTGCATTCTCCTCCCCCATTCCACCTCCAACCGCAAGGGCACTTCCTGTAGAGGGCGCCAAGATCTCCGCATTGAATAAAGGCAAAGAACCGGCTACCCCTGCAGGAAAGCGCTCTCATTTGGACACCTCCATTAAGGGAACCCCAGGAAGGTTGAAGAAGCCGCGCAACGATATTAATGTCGCTACACTTTCCAAAACTTTCGCGGAGGCCGGCGTGAGATACCTCAAGGTTGCCAAAGAGACACTCTCTTTGGCAAGTCTCAGCGAGTCTCAGCCTACACCTGCCGATATCAAGGAGATGCTTCCTAGTGATCTGTCCACATTCCTGGAAAGGACAGAATGGACAATGACCTAGGAGGACAACTCCTCGGGAGGATGTACAATGGGTCACATGTGACCTAAGTGCTGTGGGTATACACGCACCCTCTCTACTATATACATACATACCATAGATGAAACATGGGTCTATCACTTTACACCCGAGATAAAAGAGCAATCGAAACAGTAGACTCAAAAGGGAGAACCGGCTCCAAAGGAGGCGAAGACCGTTTCATCTGCAAGCAAGGCCATGGCAAGTATGCGAACTCATTGTAACGATTGTGTGAAGAAATCAAGCAAAAACAGTCGGCATTTGGCTAAGAAAACGGAGTTGTTTCATCAAGACAATGCACCAGCTCACAAATCCAATATCACAATGACCAAAATTAACGAATTGAAGTTTGAATTGCTACCTTATGCACCCTTTTCGCCAGATTTAGCCCCCTCGGATTATTTTTTGTTCCCAAACTTGAAAAAATGGCTCGGTGGTCAAAGATTTTCCAACGATGAAGAAACGACGGCGGCAGTTAATGGCTACTTTGAGGAGCAAGACAGCTCTTATTATAAACACAGTATAGAACTTATTGGACATCGCTGCGAAAAGTTTATAGAGGTGCAAGGTGATTAGGTTGAAAAATAAATACGTTTTTTTCCAAAATGTTTGTGTTTAATTCTGGGATCACCCTCGTATATATTGCATTTGCTATTTCTTGTAATCTTTCGACCTTGCTTTCCAAAAAATATTTCCAAGTACAAACATTTCTGGAAATCCACATTAAATATATTCACATTATTTGTCATTTACTTTGATCGTTAGAAAAATTTGAATTTCTTTATTTTTTTTTGGTCAGTAGCTCATTACATTATGATTCTCACCTACAGTATGGTTCTTAAAGCATTTACATAAGTTTAAATCGTTATAACTACCAAATATGTATTAAATTAAAATTAAAATCGACATAAAATATATTCACATTATTTGTCATTTGCTCTGATTGTTATTAAAATTTCAATTTCTGTATTGTTTTTGTCAGACATGATGATTCTCACCTACAGTATGGTTCTTGAAGTATTCACATAAGTTTAAATTGTTATAACTACCAAATATGTATTCAATTAAAATCAAAATACAGTTTTCAACGGATTTTGAAGTTTCGAATTTGTTCAATACTCGGTTGAATGACAATTTTGAGGTTAATACATTAAGTGGCGTTTCAGTTGTTTTTGTTCATGTTTTCGAACAAGTCGAACTAAGCCATTTTGTTCAGAATTTGTATAAGTTCATGAGAAATGACAATGAAAATGTAGTGATTGAATAAGGAATGAGGGAAAGTGTTAGTAAAAGAATATAACTGAGGTCAAAACTAGTCTAGTACACGTAACGTCGGTGACCTGAAAATGAAAAGTTGTGCAGACAGTAAACTCCACAGAGGAAAACAAAAACATAGAGAGAAAGAATAAGCATGCTATATTTTGTACAAATATGAGTGGTGGATATACATAATGCAATTTCACATAGATCATACACAATATTTTTTATAGAAATAGGTATACAAACGATCAATTGACGTCACAAATGCTTAACTAAATCGAGAGTTATATGTACAATTATCACAAAAATAAAACAAAAAATTTCAAAGCTATCAGGTTTGAATAAAGAATCGAAATATAGTTTGTTGTTGGTGAGAGGTATAAAAGTTCAGCGTGTTCAGCGATGTTCTGCTAACGAAAACATGGATCAACGAATTTGCATCAAACTTTGTTTCAAAAAATAGAATTGAGTGCTCAAAAACACTTGCAATGTTAACAGTGGCATACGGTGATTGTGCTCTGAGTCAAAGAAATGTTTAGAAGCTTTTTACAGAAGGTCGAGAAAATGTGAATGACAACGCTCAGCCTGGACTGGGGCGTCCAGGCTGAGCACATCAACAACCGATGGCAATGTTGAGGAAGTCTTTTTTAACAGTACCAAAGAACTTGGTCCATCGAAACACCTTCCATCATGGTTTGCCAGAATGTTGTCTTATACAGGGCATTCCAACGAAAACTTGACCCCCCCTGTAAGTCAGAAAAGGATGTGTAATCGAAAATTTCAAAAAACACGTCAATTTTTATTTCTAGGAGGACTAATTTTGATATTCTGTTAGTAAAAACTCCCCCTATTTTTTCAACGACATGAGGTGCCGGGTGATACATCATTGGAAAGGTCTTGTGTCTCTCTATTACGTCTGTAATTTTTTTGAAATTGGTTCATTCGTTATTGAGAAATTAAATGTTGAAAGTTTTATTCAAGAAAGAAAAGAAAATTCGCTATTATTCATTTTAATGAGGAAATCAACAACAAATAATATCAGTGAAAACAAAATCAACGGCTAAATTGTTCAAAATTGCCTCCACCTATATCTAAACAATAATACAGTCTACTCTCGAAAGCGTTCCGTACATTATTCAAGATGTCCGGAGTCAGTAATCGGCATTCCCAAACAATTCTTTGTCGCAGGTCTTCTGGATTTGTAGTATTTTTTTGGTTCCTTGGGAGCTGTCTGACTTGTCCATTTAGTCCAAGTCTCCAGAAAACACTGCAGTGCTTATTGCGTTTATTCTCCCATCTTCTCATGGCGCCCATTCCATGTCTTGTTTCCTGTACTTGTTTGTACAGGTTCCGTGTTGGGTGTTCGTCATATTCTTCTGGACGTAATTGTGTACGTCCATATATTGCCTGCCTCCTGTGATTCAGTGCCTCACAATCGCATGAGATGTGTAGAGCTTTTCTATCCCTTCGTTGCATAATCTTCAGCTGAGGTCTCCGTTGTACAGCCCCATTTTATTCACGTGTCCTCTAAGCAGACAGTGACCCTGTAATTATTCTGAGCCGATCCCTACTACATTGAAATAGTTCTTTGGTTCTTTTCTCGGACGGTTCCCTAATGAAGGTTCTACTGTGCTTGTTGCCAGGTACTTTTGTCCAGTACTCTGTGTGCTTCTCATTGATCCATGTCCCCAAGAGCTGGTTCAGGATCTATATATGAAGTTGATGATCCGTGTCTAGCGCATTCATCAGCTTTATCATTACCTGTTATTCCTGAATGCCCTGGTACCCAGTACAAAACTTATTTGTTCCTGTTCATTCAGTTCTTCATGGCATTCCCAGACCAGTTTTGATGTCACCTTCGGGGTTGTCAGAGCCTCTAGTGCGCTCTTGCTGTCTGTTAAAATATTGATCCGCTCATTGATTTGTAGGCTTAGTAGAGTACATTTTCGACTCCAGGTGTCCCCACAGAAAGAAGTCCATCGGTGTGAGATCAGGTGATCTAGCTGGCCACTCCACTGGACCTCTCCTGCAGATCCAACGCATTGGGAATCGTTCGTTTAAAAACTGTCTCACCCCAACATCAAAATGTGGGGGTGCACCATCCTGCTGGAATGTTATTTCATCTTCTACTGAATTTTCATCATTTTCTAAAATTTGTGTAAGCATAGGATCTACACAGTCTTGTGATAGATTTAAGTATGTGTCTACATTGAGATTACCTTCAATGAAGACTGGTCGAACAATATGATAACCAAGAATGCCGGATCAGACATTCAATTTTTGTGGAGTTTGTAAATGTGTTTCCATCACCAAATGGGGATTCACATCGCTACAGTAACGACAATTATGTCTATTCACTTCATCATTCAACATGAAAGAACTTTCGTCTAAATAAAAAAATGTATTGTATAATAGGTTTGTGTTATTGGTCAATTTCTCGCTGAACACCTCACAAAACTGAAGTCGGCGATCAGGATCATCTTCGTTTAATTCCTGAACTAGCCTTGTTTTGAAAGGGTGAAATTTGTTGGCTTTCAAAATCCGAAAAACAATAGTAGCTGATATACCAGACGCTCTAGCTACTTGTGTGATAGATTGTTGATTATCCATTTGTACATTTCCTAAAGCTGCAATTTCAACTCCGTTATTTCTGACAGGACAGGATACTTCATGTTTTCTGTTGTGAACAGACCCTGGAGTTCAAAACTTATCCATTAACTGTTTAACGCATTGATGGCTCACGTTGTGGTCTGGATGATTCGTATTATACATTCTTGCAGCAGCTTTAGCACATTCATTATTTCGATAATAGGTTGCAACAATTTCTACTCTTTCTTCAGTGAACACAGTGAATAAGGACGACTGAATAATAATTCGTGAAGAAGTGGAAGGAACGCTTTCGAAAGTAGACTGTATGTATGGAGCTAGATGGAAGTCATTTTGAACACTTTATCCGTTGATTGTGTTGCCATTGATATTACTTTTGTCGATTTCCTCAATGAAATGAGCGAGAGTGAATCTTCAGTTTTTCCTTTAATAAAACGTTCCACATTCAATTTCTCAATGAGAAATGTACCAATTTTAAAAAAATACAAAAGTAATAGAGGGACAAAAGACCTTCCAAATGATGTATCACTCGATTTTCCATGCAATTGAAAAAAATAGGAGGGGGGTGGTAGTTGCTGACCAGAGGGGGGGGTGAAGTTTCGGGTATGATTTCCATATCAGAATTAGTCCCCCTAGAAATAAAAATTGACGTGTCCATTGAAATTTTCGATTACACCTCCGTTTCTGACGGGGTCAAGTTTTCGTTGGAAGGCCCTGTATATCTTTATTGACTATTATCACGTACTGGTTGGTGATACCAGATGTAAAACGTTCATCATGAAATTGTTGTCAAAAGTTGAACATATCCAAAATTAGCCTCTATCAACAAGCACAAAGTAGTAATACTTTTGCCATAGTAGTGAAGAGAGAGGAAAATAGTCCAAAATATTAATCGATTGAGATATTCGTCATAATTTGAGGGGTCATTGTAATATTAATATCACGTTATCAAAAACGCGGAAATCTAAAATGGAGAAAGCTTTCAGTTGTGATGAACAAGAGATAAAACTGATGTTCTTTCAAATGTATTGAGGGTAGAAAAAGAGCGTCTGATTGGTAAATATTTTTGAAGTAATGAAATGTATCGCTTTTTCTCATGGCTTAGAATAAGGTTATATACGATCTGAACGGCATGCTAAATGCATGCGGCATTTCTAGAGCATATCATAACATATTTGAGATGTGATTTTTACTGAACAATCTATGCAACGAGTACGTATGTACCAGAGAATAACGACACTATACAAAGTAACACGAACATATAATAACGGTTCTAGTATCATTTATTCAAACCTGATACTCGAAGCAACTACACAACCCAAGACCAACGAACAAACCAAAAATTTCTCTTATCCTCACCCTCAACGTTAACTTCAATATCTTCAAGTCTTCCGGGATGGTTGATCAACAACGTACTAGCCCTGTGTACTGGTCCAGGTCCCGGCAACGTCACACTGGGTCCCGTTCCACTACCCCCCACACTCACAATGAGCGGACACCCGACCACAGGCCTCTTATTGAAAGCCACGTTCACGACATGGTCGCAGGCTTCGGCAGGTACGAAGCTGACCGCAAACCTGGCGTTGCCTTGTGGGTGGACCTGCGTAGGAATGTTAAGCCCTCTGGCTGAGATGGTTATCTCGAGGTTTCCTTCGCCAGCTTCGCTGGCGTCGACGGAGAAAGTCACTGGTCTGCCTACGGTGCCTCTGGCAACCGTTCCAACGGTCACTTTGTTAGAATCAAAGGCCTTGGCTATGAACGGGGTGCCTTGGACAGGCCTACCGTTGTAGTCCACGCTGATTTGATGGGCACCCACTTGAGTGGGGGTGAACTCAGCTGTGAAGCCGGAATGGATATCACCCGTGACTTTCACAGGCAACTCGCCTATCGGTCCTCTAACTGCTACAGCTAGTTCCGCGGCTCCTCCACCAGCCACGCCCATGTGGAAGGAGCTCGGTTGGTTCACTGGAATGAGTTCCAAGTGGGACAAGGAGAGAATAACTCTGCTCGTGTCAGAAACAGAGCAGACAAACGGGCATCCCCTAACAGTTTCTCCGTTGAATTTGATGTCGATTAGGTGGGGTTTTGCTTGGTCTGGGGTGAAGGAGACGAGGCATCTGCCTCCGCCGACGACTTGGACGTGGTTCGGGACTTCTCCTTCATTTATTGAGATTTCCAGCTGTCCTTCCCCGGCTTGACTGGCATCAACTGGAAGAGAAATATTGAATTAGCGATTTTTCAAGAGTTTATTAGTATTACTGTGTTTTGGAAGACAATCAGTTGATGGAATTGTAAATACAATTATTTCAGAGGAAAGGTTATGTTTTTGAAGCTGCTTGAAAGTTGAATGTTTTTATCCTTGAATTGGCGAACACTTTAGAAAAAACAACGTAATGTTAATAGCCGGCCATACATCAGTGGTATGCTTTCGACTGGTGTATCTGCTATCGAGTTGAAGAGATTTGTCTCTTTGAGGAAGAGACATTTGCGTAAAGTTAATATTCATACATTTCAACAGTTCTAACAGTAGTTAGCAGTAATAAGTAGATGAAGATGTTGATTAGTCACATGTATCTACCTCTCATGTATCTATCCATAATGGTAACTTGAATGTTGAAGATAAATAAATTTTGTTGTTGTTGTTGAATAAATAAATCAATAAGAGAATAATCGAAAATACTAATCAACAATTGAAACTGATCTAACGTGATTCAGCACACCTTTTTCCACTATCCAACAAGTAAATCTACCACATTCAGGATGTTTTTTGTTTCGGACATCAAGATAAAGATTATGTTGAGATTTTTAGCCTGTTTGAGGAATATTTATTTATTTTCCAATACTCTACAGGACAAAGCCCAATTACAGAGCAGGAATTTACAGAATATGATGAATACATCACAAACTTTTCGTATGATTATTAAGCATATACATACTTTATATTTCGAAATAGGTGACAAAACAATCATTTTAGAAAGTGGGATTTTATATCTGACAACTTGCAACTAAATACATCTAGATAATCGCTAACAAAATTTGTCACTTTACACATAGTATGCAGCGGAGTATTTTCCAGAACATTTGTGCGAGATGTTTTTATATAAAAAGTACTCGGGTGTCTGTAACAGATTCTGGGAATGAAAATATTAAACATTTCCAATAATGTTGGGCAGTCAACTATGCTCACTTCTTTTTTCGAGACTGAAAAAGTTATGCTTTTGTAGTAATTCAGAGTGGGTTGTGCCAATTTTTTGGATAAATTCCACCAGTTTCTAGACTTAAATATCTTTAGTGGGGATATTGAAGAGAGCGGTCCCACATTTGATCCTTGCGAAACACTGGAGAAGCACTATATTCGGTAGATTTGAAACCATTGAGCTGGACATATTGTTTTCGAACATGGGGGAAATATGAAATATGTATTTGAATTAAAAATAAATTTGTACACTAAGACATGATATTTCCATACATATATGTTATTCCCGAAGATATCAAGAAGATGAACACCAGGTCTGAGTTTAACAGGTCATCTGAAGGAGAGTAGATATTAAAATTTATATTACACCTACACGCTTCGTTCATGTTTTTTGGAGGCAGAGAAGAAATATGACGTGTAAGGCACTTGTTGACCAGAGTAAATCGTAGTTATCGTAGTGATCTGAGTTGGTATTTTATAATAAAATTTGTCTCATTTGCCTGTGACTGTGACATTTCAATTCTTACTGCTTGAATTAACGTATTAATATACAACTAGCTACTACTAGTATCTATAAACCTATTCGGATAAGATTTTTGCTTATATTCTTGCTGGGATCTAAATGTTTGTTCGTCTGGTGTAATAGGTGTGTTCATTTATGTAATATTATATATAAGTATATACAGTGCGAGTCTCTAACGTGGAACAAATTCACTAAATCAAAGGTGACGGAAATATGCTCGGACACGTCGATTAGTATTTTAATGAAAAAAAATATACAGTGTGTCTCAAATATGAGATATGACGTCATTGATAATTTTTTTAAATGACAACCCTATTTTTTCAATGACTTTTATTAAAAGGTTCAACAAGTTGCACATGCCTGCCAAATTTCAATTTTTTACTCCTTGTCCTTTGAAACATATTCAACAAACATTATCTAATTCAAAAAATGAATTCAATTCAATAGTCTTCCTTCAATAAATGCTTAGAATGTCAGGGATACCTGACAGTGACATTGTCATAAAAAAGTTATCAAAAAAAAGTAAGGCAAGTAGTATCGCATTCCAATCATATTTGTGCACAAAAACAGTTAGTCGTTTCACAGTTTGTTGTTCGCCATTAGTAAAATGCCGTACTTAACTGAAACACATAAGATTGAAATTCTAATGATGATTGGCTACGGAAATAGGACAAGAACACAAAATGAAGTTACCCATTCATTCAGAGAGAAGTATCCTGATTCACCACCCATATCGCGAAGTACCGTAAGCAAGATCGAAAAACAGTTCCGGGAAAATAGGCATTTAAGAAAAACAAATAATCATCGTCGTAGTGCGGTCAATGAGGAGGTTAAAATAAATGTTCTTCTTTCTGTCGAAGAAAATCCCCATGCCCCCACTAGGCAGATAGCTAGGGAACTCGAAATTAGCCAGTCTTCAGTGGCACGAGTTCTTAAAGCTGAAAAATTTCATCCATATAAAATAACAATCCTCCAGGAACTCACCGAAGATGATCCAGGTAGAAAACTCCAGTTTTGCGAACAAATGATGGATCTACTAGACAGGAATGTTGTACAAAAAGAAAACGTTCTATTTTCTGACGAATCAACGTGAATGGTGTGGTGAATCGTCAAAATTGTCGTTATTGGGCAGACAGAAACCCACACTGGATAAGCGAAGGCCACACTCAACATCAAGAAAAGTCTATGTTTGGGCAGGGATTGTTGGTGATCGAGTTATAGGACCGTTTTTCTTCCAAGAAAATCTTACTGGAGCAAGATATTTAGAATTCTTGCAAGAGGACCTAGTTCCGAATTTGGCTATTTTGTTCCATTGTCTTATAGAAGCTGACGTCCCGAATAGAAACATCTAGTTTCAACAGGACGGCGCGCCTCCTCATTTTGCAAGACCTGTACGTGAGTACCTGAATGATATATTTCCAGGCAGATGGATTGGCAGAAGAGGACCCTATGAATGGCCACCTAGGTCTCCGGATTTAACACCTTTGGACTTTTTCTTATGGGGTTACTTGAAGAGCAAAATTTTTAAGATCAAACCGGCAAATATTGAGGATTTGAAAGAACGAATAAGATAGGAGTGCAGGCTAATTTCCGGCGAAGTAATTAGAAATGTTCAAAACGAGATTCAGTTTCGTTTAGAGTATTGTCAGTTAGTGAATGGACAACATTTTGAACACTTGTTAAAGAAAGACTATTGAATTGAATTAATTTTTTGAATTAGATAGTGTTTGTTAAATATCTTTTAAAGGACAAGGAGTAAAAAATTGAAATTTGGCAGGCATGTGCAACTTTATTTATTTTTCAAAAGCTCTGTCCACAAGATTTATCCTTTATGACAATGAAGTACATTATTATTATCATTATTATCATTATTTGAATATACACCACTTCATACGAGAACCTCTATTCACATGTTTGTCGCCATACTGCTTTCTCTAGAATAATTCAAGGTAAGTCAACAATTACTCTGACCTTAACGAAATCTGTTTCATTAAGCGTAACATTATTCTCCTCGTTAAGACAATTGAAAAAATCATCGATAATTACCTTGTCGATTGTTCACAGGGTCTGGAACCGCAGTTGAACTAACTTAAATTGAGACAAACGTGTCGAGAACTGAACTGGATGTGAAAATCTTTTGCCGGTGCCGGTGTAATGATTCCATGAATTTGAGGATGAAATGGGTGTTCATGCTCAGCAGCCCACATTAAATTAAAAGTTTTAAAATTAATTGCCGTGGAGAAAGTTCAATATAATTATTGTCAGACAAGAGTGCTTATATTATTGACATATTGTACTGCATTTTTGTACACAAAACTACACATGAGAATAAAAATAGTTGGTAACATATGTTTACATTTTTTGGAACAAATGTTTTACATACTACTCATTTTTCTATCGATAAATCGATGTCCTGTAAATTCCTGTAAATATAAAAATAGTAAAAAATTGATAATACGTATCAACAAGCTAGGCCTTCACATTTAAATGCATTAGTTCATATTTAGAAAATCATTGAAGTAATTGAGCGACGTAAATGTGAGCCATAAAAAAGGTCACAATCCGATAAATTGTTTAGAAGAGATACATATAAATATAACCTTTCTGAATATTTTTGCTCTTTATAAATGTTTATGCTTGTGCAAATATAGCAGTTACAATGGTATTATTGAGTTGTTTCCAAAGTTTTGCCCGTTTCAATGTCATGTGTTTTTGTAGCTCCATATCGCAATAAATAATTATTCTAAGGTGGTCCACTCTGTATATTTTGTATAGATAGATAGATGAAAACTGATGGCTGTGTCTGGGAGTCAAATTTTATGACAAACTCAATGGTGAGAACAGCATATCGATATCTATTGTCGTCTCTGAGTTAGAGCATGTTTTTTTGAAAATATGCATTTTTGAAAAGTTGCTGTAACTTCTTTTCTGTCAAAAATTTCTTGTTTCTATGGGGACATTGCCAAAGCACTTTTTTATGTAGAATTCAATGGTTATTTTTTCAAATGAGATATCAATAGTTATTGATGGAAAACTACTTTTCAATGGGACACCCTATATATTCCTGCATACTTCAATTGATGTAGCATACTTGATGTATTCCTAGAGTCATCTTTTGAAATACAGAGCTTCAAGGTTTTGTCATGCAGATTTAGACGACGCGGTGATAAAACAGAAAGGAATTGTTCAGTAGTAAGTAGCTATCAATTGTTGAGAAATCTTTTCACAGCAGTAATCAACACGCAAAGTTCCAATAATACTAATAAATGAAAGTTTATTCGAAACCAATATTTTCAAAACTGTGAAATTTTTGTAGATGGCGCCCAACGCGGGGCACAAGCAAATCACTCCTTAAAACAAATTCTTCCAAAACACAAACGGAACAATAAAACTAAAACCACCTACCTCTGAACTGAACCGGCTGACCAATAACACCCCCACCGACATCAGCCACCTGTATCAACCCGGCATCATAAACTTTCGCGACCAAGGGTCCGGAGGGAAGTTTCTCCCCGTTAACGGAAACTTCAACTACATGAGTACCAACTTCCGTCGGTACGAATTCGACGCTTTGCACACCGGTACGGTTGCCCGGTTGTACCCTCGCCGGTACTACCCTTTTGCTGGGGGAAATGACCTGTACGGAAAGATCCGCGGGAGCCGTATTTGTGGTGGTGATGATTTCGAAAACGGTAGGGGTGTTGGCTGGTACCAGCCTTGTGGACTCCCCTAAGACGGACAGGTTGGCGTTGTTGGACATGATGTTCACATGCCAAGGGCTACCTGAAAAAAAAAGTTGCATAGTATCCATATTTCGATTTGTTGTACTCGTTTCGGATCGGAATTTGTGAAAGAACATCCTACATCAGCTTTTCTCACACTGAAATCCAATCGAGGAACTAAAATTTGACTCTACTGGATTTATACATTGTAATTCGCAAATAATACAGAGCAAACGTGAAATTTTCCCCCTCTTTATTTTCCAACAGAAAAACATATAAAGGTCGGAAAAAATGTACATGAAGAATGATCATTTCTAGCCCAATCCTAGTTATCTCAATAAATGTTCGATTTGTTACCAACAACCACTTTCTGAAATTAATGCAGTCTGTTTAGAAATTCATTTCAAATTTTAACTTTATTGTACAAAAAACAATGTGTTAGTTGAATTTATAATCTTCCAAAAAATATATCAAAATCAATGGAGGATCCGCGCAAGTGCAGTGAAATGTCACAAAACTTTATTTATAGCTATTTCTTTTTTTTTAAACAGAACACAAGCACTACATGAAAAACCTTGAAGCGCTCTAAGAGCGGTGCCTGTGAGAAAGTAGCGATTTACGTTGGATTTGACGCTAGAAATTAAATTCATTTGGAAAAAAGTTCTCAGGAAGTTTATTTCACATCAACGCAGTTCTCCAAATGAAAAAGTTCTTAAACAGTGAAGTTCGAAGTGTACTGAGTTGAATCTCAAAACAAGACAGCCACAGTCCGTCGCGTATTTCTGATATGTAACGCTCTTGGTGGAATCAAATGTTTCAAGTCACTTGCGTGCGTGAAAGTATCTATGAAAAAGAGACAAATCTCCAACCCTTCTTCGATGTTCCAAACTATCAAGGTTGAAAGTGATGTTCGTGTCTCCAATCAGGCGACTTTATTTTCCTGGATGGAATCCAGTAGCTTCAGGGTATGCTTAGGGGTGAAGCTCCATAAATGAGAACAACACTCCAAAGAAAG
The DNA here is from genome assembly GCF_000500325.1 of Leptinotarsa decemlineata. NCBI lineage: Eukaryota > Metazoa > Arthropoda > Insecta > Coleoptera > Chrysomelidae > Leptinotarsa > Leptinotarsa decemlineata. The sequence goes on along the minus strand of NW_019290547.1, from coordinate 38,693 downwards.
TCTCATCTGAGCATCAACACTTGTTGAGGTGTGTATAGTTTTCAGGTTCGGAACAGTGTTCCAAGCTTTTGAGAAGCAGCCTTTGCAATTCCAGCGAAATGATTGTTCCAAGACATATTGGTGTCCATTTCAACCCCCCAACAAACTTATCGAAGTAGAAAGCGGAATTGTCTATCCTTACATTATTATATCTTTTTGGAGAAAACTGATGTCTAGGTTTTCGTGGCACCGAATTTAACCCCAATTCGAAATCATCTCTGGATCTTCATCAAGATATGCAACCCCCTGGTTACAGTGAAGATGTGCATCCGCAGCCGATGTCCTGGAATCCAAATGGAATGACAAAAGACAAGTGTGCTGTCGTCAGCAAAGCATTATTTTGGATTCTTGGTTCTTTCCAATAAGTCGTTGTTGTACAATAAAAAGTAGGTTGGAGACAATATGGATCCCTGGGGAATACCAGCGTTGATGGTGAAAGTATTCGAGAGACATCCATCGACGGTCACTTGCAGGGAACGTTCTTTCAGGAATTTAGAGAACTATACTCAAAAATGATTCGACAAGCCATAGCATCGAAGTTTGACTAGCAAAACCTCAAACCACACACGATTGAAAGAAAACCAAGTGCCAAGATGGCATTTTCGAAAGTTCAACATATGTCAGGGTAAGTATCCAGTTCACTCTGTTTTCAGTAATCCTAACCACTTATGATCTATGCACGCAAAGTTAGTTGAAATACACCTAGAAGACGCAAAATAATTGATGCAGATTTTACGAAATGTTTAGGTTTTCTGCGTGTTGTTCATGATTACACTTAGCGTTAGTCGTCACAAGCTTATCTTCAAATATGTACCGCTGGTCCTATTTCTGTTAAGTTTCTTCTCAATGCATACTCGATCTTCGCTCTGTTCTATACTCAAAGGCCTCACTTTTCATCAATATAACGTTCGATATGATGTGGATCTCCTCAGCGATACTAGGCTGGCTCGATGGGGTTAATGATACCAAAAATGACATAGAGACTGGTTTGAAAACTGGGATAACTGGCGGTCGGAAATATATTGTCACAACTATGGGTGTTGGAGGTTGTTCAGGTGTAGTCTCATAAGGGAAACACCATGAAGGGAACACCAGAATACTCAAATATACTAGGTATATTGCCTAGGAGTTGTACATGGGGGTTCTTTCCCAATCAGGTCTTAATATTAAAATTGTCGAGGAATCAGCTACCGTAATCTCCTTTCGCTCCGTACGCTACGTGTTGGCCATGCTGACATTACGTCGTCGCATCGCTGATAGACTAAGGTGGAATACTAAAAACATTGGTATGGAACCAGATGAGGAAGTTGGTCTATAGAGAGTACTGGAGAAATATATCCGGAAACATTCAAAACAGTTGTCATATTGTGAGAAACCGGACTACAAGAGGCAAGCAATCTTTAAGCAACCTATCATATGTCTAGAAGAATATGACAAATAAACAACAATAGACCTGTACAAATTACTACAGGAAACGAGATTGGTGGAGTGAATAGATGAAACTTGGAGAAAAAGTCGCAGTAAGCACATGAAACTGCAGTATTTTTCAGAGACTTGGAAGGAATGGACAAAGTTAGATGGATTCCAAGAAGGACGCCGTTCATTGATATCAAAATGTTGAAGCATTTTAAATATTTGATGATATGTTGATTAAAAGTATGATTTTAGATGTCCCTGATAGCGGTCTGCCAACAAAAAAGAAAACCCCCTTCTCCATGAGATATGTTGAGCAGCTCACAGAATGCTGGTGTGAGTTCATTGACGAATTTTCCACGAATACAGGATCATCAGGATCAGAAGCTTCATTGAAATCGAACTGCTTCAGTATTACTTTACATAACCAAATGACATTTTGAAAATAGAAAATCTAAGTACTCGAAGTACTTCTGACATATTTTTGCCAACGATTTTAAGGTTTATCCGCTACTTCTGAGAAGCACTGTACTGCAATGACTCTGGCCTGCGAATGTGCTTTTATATTATTCTCTGTTACACCACATTGTATTGCATGTACAATACATTGATATGGAAATCATTATCCTGAGAACCATTGTGAACTTCTTTGGTTCGAAATTCAAATTCTATGGTGGTGATATTTTATATCCCGGAAGAGTTGAAGTTGAATTTTATGTTTTTTCCAAATCATTGACAGATCTCTATATTTTCATTTTCACTCCTCATGAAGGAAAATAATGAGCTGAAAAAATTACTATCCGGTGCGGGGGACAAATATGGAAATTTCCCATTGTGGGAGTTTTAATCAATTCAAGGAACTACGTCACAATGTATACATCCAAGCTAATTTGAACAATGCCAATGTTGAAGACACTGCCTGCCCTTTCTATGTTCCGTGACGAACACAATCAGTGGGAATGTAACTACAAATTACAGAGAACAGTTACTGTACTATGCACATGCAGGTGTGTATTTCATCTAATCGATTTTTCCGCTTTTGACGGTGAAAGAATTCGTTCCCGGATCGGGGTACTTTCGAATTGGTTATTACGTTATTACAAACAACCAATATTGAAAAGGTAGAGAAAACTGTTATAGAGAATCGTCGAATCACTATTAGAGAAGTTGCTGAGGATGTCAGAAATTTTGGGCATTGAGCGTGTGGCATCGAAGTTCGTTCCAAAACTGATGATTTATGATAAAAAACCGTCGCAGGAATTGCTGAATGATGTCAATGGCGATCCAGACTTGCAATCGTCCCAATAAAGAGCCCAGCAGAGCCAAGACCAAAAACAACACGCCAAGGTCGATCGAATAACAAGGTTTTGATAACTGCCTTCTTCAATTACCGTGACGTAGTGCATCAGGAGTTCTTGCCACATGGTCGTATGGTCCATAAAGAGTATTATATTGAAGTTATGCGTCGCTTGCAACGAGCATTCAAAGAAGACGTCCAGTGTTGTGGAAAAATAATTCATGGCTTTTGCATCACGATGATGCACCTGCTTACTCTTCATTGCTTGTTCGTAATTCTTTGACCAGAAACAACACCGTAATCGTGCCTCAGCCATCGTATTCACCAGATTTACCACTTGTGATTATTTTCTGTTTCCAAGATTGAAGATACCCATGGAAGGACGGAGTAAAGGTCTTTGATTCAACATGGAATGACCCAATTGGATACAATTTTTATGAGATTTGGCCGTTTAGCTATCTATTTTTAATGGTGAAGTGAGTGGCTTTATACAGTGTGATACGTTTTCTAAAAACCGTTATAATTCGTAGATAAATGCCTGTTCACCGTATATTTAAATCCCTAGCTACAGGTTTGTACAGCAATTGCCAAACGTGATGTCAATATTAGCTACACTACAGCTCTTGCAAGACATACGAATGCTCTGTACAGAGGCGTATCATTACTTGTCCTCCAATGCTGTTGACGTTTGGCATTGTCCGAATATTACAAACAACCAATGTTGAAAAGGTAGAGAAAACTGTTATAGAGAATCGTCGAATCACTATTAGAGAAGTTGCTAAGGATATCAGAAATTTTGGGCATTGAGCGTGTGGTATCGAAGTTCGTTTCAAAACTGATGATTTATGATAAAAAAAACCGTCGCAGGAATTGCTGAATGATGTCAATGGCGATCCAGACTTGCAATCGTCCCAATAGAAGAGCCCAGCAGAGCCAAGACCAAAAACAACACGCCAAGGTCGATCGAATATAAAGGTTTTGATAACTGCCTTCTTCAATTACCGTGCCGTAGTGCATCAGTTGTTCTTACCACATGGTCGTATGGTCAATAAAGAGTATTATATTGAAGTTATGCGTCGCTTGCAACGAGCATTCGAAGAAGACGTCCGGTGTTGTGGAAAAATAATTCATGGCTTTTGCATCACGATGATGCACTTGCTTACTCTTCATTGATTTATCGTAATTTTTTGACCAGAAACAACACCGTAATCATGCCTCAGCCACCGTATTCACCAGATTTACCACTTGTGATTATTTTCTGTTTACAAGATTGAAGAGACCCATGGAAGGACGGAGTGAAGGTCTTCGATTCAACACGGAATGACCCAATTGGATACAATTTTTATGAGATTTTGCCGTTTAGCACTCTATTTTTAATTGTGAAGTGAGTGGCTGTATACTGTGTGATACGTTTTCTAAAAACCGTTATAATTCGTAGATAAATGCCTGTTCACCGTATATTTAAATACCTAGCTACAGGTTTGTACAGCAATTGCCAAACGTGATGGCGAACCCGCCCCCTGAGCACAAACTTATGTTCAATATTAGTTACACTACAGCTCTTGCAAGACATACGAATGCTCTGTACAGAGGCGTATCATTACTTGTCCTCCAATGCTGTTGACGTTTGGCATTGTCCGAATAATTTGTGTTGTTTCTGAAAAAATGTCATCGACTTACAAAAAACCAGTCATCAAATGTGTATCATTATATAACCTTTTAATGAACTGTACTACTACTTATATTACTAAATAAAATATGAAAAGAAATTACAAAGATGTCATTTGCTCCCCTAATTAAAACTAATTATAGGTACGACACTGGCCGGCAAGGGGCTTATTGTAATCCAATAGGAATTTAGTTGGGAGAGTCTATACCTGGGCGATCGCTCGCCAAACTATAGAAAGATCTCACCCTATTTTCTTTGTTATATTTTGAATATTTTCATGAGGCTTTAACTTTTTCTTCGTGAACTTTTGATTTTGAACCTCCTGGAAAACAGAAAAAACCGTTGAATGCCTATCTAAATGTTTGTATGAAAGTATAGAAAGGTCTCACCCTTTCTCCCTTGACTATTTTCTAGATACCTCAATATTTTTCTCGAAACTTAGTGATTTTGAACCTCAAAAAAAAAAACCAAAATCTTTCAATTTCAAGGTACTGCTTCTTTGCTTCTTCCAGATTCCTACCAAAACGACGTTTAGAAAGCTGTGTTTACCAATTCACGTAGGATGTTCTTTCACCTTCCCACTACCCCGTCCAACACTAGAATAATACCACACAAAAACATTACCTGGCACCACACACGTCAACACTTATTCGTTCTGTCGTTAATCCCGCGAACTGGATCACTGATAATTACACCTAAATCGAGGAAAACGTCGACGTTTCATACAATTGAAAGTTGAACATACGGTCGCTAGCGAGAGAAACGAACAACGGATTGAAATTTTAAAGTCTGCATTGAAGTGTACGCACTGAACTAAGTAACTGCAGAGGTAGGCGGGGTGAGAGGCGTGGGGCATTCCTACACCGGTGAGCAACAGGTAAGAGTCCATCGAGGTAAGACGGTATGGAGAGTCACTCCTGTTTCAGAGGTACTACACGACAGCTGAACCAATTTATGACATTCATGAACAATCTCAATAGCAACATTCAGTTCACACTCGAAACAGAGATAGAGAAACAAATAAATTTCTTAGACCTGGCCATCACACACAATCAGAATAAATTCGAGTTCAATGTTTTCAGAAAACCTAGCTACACAGACATCACCATCCCAAGCGATGGAAGAACAATTCGTTCAGGCCAGTCTCAACTTACCTACACTGTAGGTTATTGGACTGACTCCTATCAGAAAACAACTACTCCTCTGGCTAATACCACGAAGGACGTTGGATGATATTTTACAGGTTTCAGTGTAGGATTCTTCACTCAAGTTATTCCTGTTTAGGCTGCTGGAGATACAACTGCCGGAATCGATTTTCAATTATTGGAACAGACACTTGCAGACCGGTTTCTGGATGTTTGGCCCCTCGCCAGTGCAAGATAGTGTTTCTCATCAACATGAAGTCGATCATTTCCCATAATTGAAAATCGAATTTTTTTCAGAGCATCATTCCTCGAACTAGGCAGAAACGAACGACAAACTACATTTTTGTCATCGCTCCATCTGCCCGTGAACGAGCTAGCCAACAGTATATCCGAATTTGCCCAATTCCTCGTATAAGGAAGAAAACTTCACAAATTGAGTGGGTATACTTTGAGACTGGCTGTAAATCAAATTATCCAAAAGAACAATTCGTTCAGGCCAGTTCAAATTACCTACACTATACGAGTCTACTCGAGTTTATAGCTGGATATCTCACATTTCGAGATACTTACCCAATTCTGACTGAGATGACTGGACCATGATCACGGTTTAGGCCATCCAAAGGCACCACAAGTGAAATTGGGAATATTTTAGAATTTTTTAGTGACAAAAAGACTTTTGGCTTTCTACTTCTTTAAACAAAAAATGTTAAGAAGTTTCCCGCATAGCCAAAGTGAACTCTTTCAAAAATATCCTTTTTTTAACTCAGATTATTTCAAAATGCTAAAAACTAGCAATGCATTAAAGCTTTGTATTCGTTGACAACGAATACAAATATGAGATCAAGTTATTTGTAAAAACTTGAACAATTTTGTCACAATTGGAACGAATTCATCAAAACTATCGTCCTGAATGACAAAAATAATTGTCTCGGGTTCTGCAATGCACACACAAGTTTTCAACGTATAATTTCAAGTTCAGGTATGATTACTGAACGACAGAAAACAGTCTGAAAATTCCAAAGATTTTGTAATACTCACCAAGCACAAGCATTTCCATCCTGAAAACGTAATTAGTCAAATTCTACATTGCTCGACTTATATGGAAAAGGGTTTATTATTATTTTCGGGTGGAATCTGAATTACGCATCTGAACAGAAACTTTTACTACTTACTCTTAGCGTCCTTTCACACAAGGAGCTCCACTTATCTCGCTCCTGAGAGAAAGGAAGGCTCTTAGCGCCAAAATGTAACGAACACAAGTGGGCTTTCACATGAGGAGCGGGAGCCACTACGTTTCGGGAGACGAGAGCACTCACCTGTAACTCTTGCCGGGAAGCCACGTCTCATCCTTAAAATGCAAAAGGATGAGTTGGGGCTTTCATACGAGGAGTGAAAACGGCTTTCCCCACTATACTATTACGATGTGGAGTATTATCTGCAACCGACCTATTCTTTAGGATAAGGACCGAAATGAAGTCGTAAAAAGTTGAAATATCCTTTCCAGTTCATTTAGAAATATGTTCCCTTATGAAGTTGATGTCGAATTCGAAAAGCAGGGCCATATTCATGGACTGCAAATAAGGCTCAAAATTATTTTCCGTTATGCGATATCCCACTCAATTCCGTCTAACCTCCATATCACTCTACCTCGATGGAACTGAAGCAAAATGCACTAAGTATGACCTGCAGTTACTTCGCTGATTCTTGCTAGGCTTCATGACCCGATAATACAAACGGGAAAGGAAAATAAACGAAACTCTAGCTAATGCAGTAAATGATGCACCATCCAATGGAGACATTTTGCGATAAAATAACTCCACACAATAGGAAAAAAAACATATTCTGTGTCAGTGGGACACGTCAATGTTCGAGGATCAATGAACCGGCATTTCTGATCTCTCATTCGAACTGATTTGTCGGCTGTTAGTACAGACTGGTGGTAATCTTCAATTCTGTCACGTATTCTGTACGTAATACAAATTCCAAAGCTTTCAAATATCCGTATTTTTTTCTCCCGGTTAAACATTACTCGTAGCAAGGACAAACCATTCAATTTGAACCATGATTAATTGTTTTCAAAGGAGAAAGTGATCAACAATTAATATTTGGCTAGGTTATTACATTGTTGAGGTGATAAATTGTTGAATAACTGTTGACTTGATTTGATTCGACATTGAATAACTTTATTTCCATAACTACAGCTTGACAAATTTAGTTGTTGTGCAGTAGATCAGCCGATGGACTGGAACGAGAGCTCATTAACATCGAAGAACTCGTGTAGTTAGTACAGTAAATGACAAACTATTTTGAATCGTTACTAGTGGAAATTAACAATTTCAATCAACATTTTTAGAATTTTTTGTTTTGTAGTCTGTTATGATACGTTCTATTGATTCTTTTAATTATCAGAAAAGTCTAGAAGAAAACAATTATCATGGTTCAAATCAAGGAATGTTGACGCTACAAAAAACATCATTTTCCAAGTACCGGTTTGTTTCTACCTGGAAATAATAGAAACCTACCTGGTTATTTTCAAAGATAGAAATTTGAATTTTGGATAGGTTCTAATTTTCAGATTTTCATAGTTAAAGTAGTGAGTAACTGGATTTCAATATTTTTCAGAATTTTTTCGTCTGTACATCTTTGATTATTTATTTATATGAATTCATTCATCAACTCCATGCAAGGAACATTTATGTTCATTTTTTCCGATGTTTACCACTATTTATATTATATTGATGGAGAAATAGACTTCAATACTCCCTACTGATAATAAATGTAAAGATCATAAAGAAATTGTTCTGGAATATTTATCGAAGAATTGAAGATTTCAATATTACCAAAATTCAAATTCAAATTTTTACAAATAACCAGCTAGTTTCTAACAATGAAACGCGAATAATTTCGGAAAAATTGTATTATACATTCAGAAATCCCAATAAAATGTTTAACCAACAAAATAATGGATAGAAATCAATGAAATGCATACCAAATAACTCCAATTATCTAAAAGAACAATTTGTTCAGGCCAGTCTCAAATTACCTACACTGTAGGTTGATGGACTGACTCCTATCATAAAACAACTCCTCCCCTGGCTAATACCACGAAGGGCGTTGAATTATATCCGACAGGTGTCAGTGCAGGATTCTTCACTGAAGTTATTCCTGCTTATGCTTTTGGCGATACAACTGCCGGAATCGATTTTCAATTATTGGAACACGCAGACTGGTTTTGGGCTGTTTGGCCACTCGTCAGTGCAAGGTAGTGTCTATCATCTACATGAAGTCGATGATTTCCGATAATTGAAAATCGAATTCTTTCAGAGTATCATTCCTCGAACTAGGCTGAAACGAACGATAAACAATATGTTTGTCATCGTCTCATCTGCTCGTGAACGAGGTAACCAGCCGCATATCCGAATTTGCCCAATTCCTTGTATAGGGAGAAAAACTTAACAAATTGAATGGGCATAGTTAGAGATTGGCTGTAAATCAAATTATGTAAAAGAACAATTCGTTCAGGCCACTATCAAATTACCTACACTGTAGTTTGATATACTGAGACCTTCTGCTTAACCCTGAAAACAGTGACTACTTACCTGTGAACAATTCATTACTGAGCAAACTTTTTTTTTTCCCGATGCCATTGAGAGTCAATAACTGTTTCCCTAGTTTTGCGTGGACCCAGTAGCAGATAATTTCTTTCGTATATGTAATTCATTGTATTTTAGGATTTCTATCTTGTGATGGATTCGAAAACTCTGTTTTTCCGGACGGAAATCTTTTTATAAATCTGCAGATAAGCCCCACCACCAACCAAGTACTTACCTGGAACTGTTTCGCCGTTGAACTTGATGTCAACTCTGTGGGGAAGAGCTTGATGAGGTGTGAATGCAGCTTTGAATCTCTGCCCTCCAAGACTCCTGACGCTGGATGTAACCCTTCCTCCCTCAACCAGGATTTCTAGATCGCCAGATCCAGCACCACTGCCGTCAACTAATTGAAATTACGGTATGTCGTGAATATCTAATAGTTTCTTTGATGGACCGTGGGTGAAAGGCAAACCATTGGTATTTTATTTCCCTGGTATTTTGTTACAAACTATGAATTCTCGGAATTATTGGTGTTTTTAGATCAACTTACTCAAACATTCAAATTCCACAACGTTCATTTCCATCAATTTTTTTTCTGGGTTCAATTAAAAAGAAGCATGGAAATGAAATTTCAGTCTTTACACATTTACAAAAATTCCTCAACATGTTTTCATTCAAAATACTATTCAAAACATAACTGTGAGGAAAACTTTTGAGTGATATGTGGCCTTTTACTTCACGGGATTAACTTCTTTCGTTTTTTTGAGCAATTTATCATTTAATCTGATTAATTAGCATTACAAAATATGTCAAGTATTAATATAGAATTGATCATGAAAACTTACACAAGCTAGTCACTGCGAATATGCTAACAGAAGTTATTGAAAGTAAATTGAACAGAACCTGGACGAATGGAAGATAGTTTTCTCTTCCATTCAATTCAAATTCACGGTTTTGCCGAATTTCAATATGGTCATCCAGCATGCTACTTACTCTCAAACTCAACAGGCTGGCCTAAAACGCCATCAGGCACTGGTTGTACTCTCACTGAAGATGCTCCGCCTCCCTTCACTGCCCTTGAATATACGGGAGAGTTCCTGCCGTAACCCCTCTCCCCATATTCATCAACGTTCGTTGAATATTTTTGAGAAGTGAAATTCTGGTTGTAACTCGTCTTGAAAGACTGCTCATTTCTGTTGTAGCTTTGCTCCTTTGAAATGAACCTAGAACGAGAAACAGATATACAGAGCAAAGCGCGATGACCGTTGGTTAGCTGTACTTTGGGAAATGATAGGATTCTTACCCTGGAAATTGGCGTCACACTTCCAGTTAAACCAGAAGTTGATACCAATTTTCCTAATTCGAATGTTACGCCCTGTATACTTTCACATGTTGAATACCTGGCCTTATTTACATGTAAGTTCATACACCCTTCAAAAGTTTCAAAAATGCGCAGCATTAGTTGAGTTAGTTGTTGTTTTTCCGTTGGGTATCTGCCACACGTACCTACAAAGTCGTAGGTCTACATGAGAGGAAAGGGGCAACCTTTAGCATGTCGATTGTGGCGGCGTTTCCGTGAAACTGGCAGTCCAGCCGAACAAAATCCAGGGCGAGGACGCGCTACAACTGTTGGAGGCCATACTTTGTACTGATTCCAATTTTTTTAGTATTATGATTTTTTTACGGGGTGCCAAAGAAGATCCATATTTTTTTTTAGTTTTGCTTATATGCGCACTCAGTATTTTTGACCATTTAATAAATTTTGTTGTAAGTTACATTCGTTTAATGATCACCCGTCAACTTTTTTTTCCCTAAAGCGATCTAAAAAAAAATTATTGCCATTTTTAAAAATATCCTTAGACTTTTCCGATGTGTGTATATATCCTTCACCCTGGCAATTAATCAAGTTACTACGTTTCATATTGAAATTTTAGATTGAATTATGAATGTTACAATTATGTTGTATATTTTTTAATTGAGTGTAGCTAAAAGGACTGTTATATTGGTTGGAAACGAAGCATTCGAGGAAAGCAAATTATTTAACAAAAGAGATTTCGAAATAAATCGAGTCACTTTATTTCATATTGAAATTTTAGATTTAATTATGAATGTTACAATTATGTTGTATATTTTTTAATTGAGTGTAGCTAAAAGGACTGTTATATAGGTTGGAAACGAAGCATTCGAGGAAAGCAAATTATTTAAGAAATCCGTCCGGTACAGTTCAAAGTTGGGACATGTGAATAGGATGTGATTTATATCCGATAAAGAAAAATTTTCACATGAGCATAATGGAGTCACATCAATGCCTATTTTTGCCAGATGTGCAGGGAACTTACCATGGTTCAATTTCATTCGTATGGTGGTAGTGGCGTAAAATTTTGAAAAGTTGAATGATGGCTATAGTGAGGAAATAAGAAGAGAGAAAGAGAGAGCAGGTAATTTAGCTCAAACATTTTCAAAGATATCCTGCAATTGATCATAATGATTTCTGATGAAAACTTTCAGTTCCTTCTTCAATTTATGATAATTATTAATATTCTTCAAATAGAGTGGTAGCTTATTGTATAATTTCGGGCCAAAATATGTCACAAATTTCTGGTTGTGATATAATCTGGATCTTATTTTTGAATACATTCAATATAGTTTTTCAACCAAACTGTCTGATATCTTCAATAAATTATTGATTGGGTAAGCTCTTCACAAAGAATAATACTTTTCTAACTACGATGTTTACTGGGAATCATGGATGGTGCATGGTTCATGGTTGAATGGATCTGAATTAGACCGTAGTAAGTAGTAAACTGTTTTTACTCGATCAATTTCAAGGTAGGTTTTCAAAAATTTGAATCAGGCAAACACCTTCTCCTATCAAGATAAATGCCAAACCTTGATTGTTCTTCCGCTTTTTTTCTCCTCAACTCAGAATCCAGCTGCGATTCCGTCAAGTTGGCCAAGGACTCAAGACTTCTGTCAGAAAGCATGTTTTTTGTTTTCGCAATTGCATCCCAGGAATCCCTTCTCGAAGAAGAGTTGTCCGTCATGGCTGATACTTTTATGATGGGGCTCGTATCGACTCCGTCGGCTGAGGAATTGTAAGTTCGACTTTCAGTTACCCGTTTGTCATATCTCGAAGTGGAGCTGTAGTTTCCTACTTCAGGGCTGGACCTATAATTTGAAAAACCTATATTATTTTTTGTCGAAAGAGCATAGCCCTGTCAATTATCATTAACTCATATAAGTTGGCCGAACAGAATCGATCTTCACAAATATTTGTATTCAAGTCCTTGTCCTCTATTTTGAAAAAGGCTTGCTGTTGGGCAAGAGCCCAAAGAGGGGCTTTAGAGACAATTTTTTTTGAAACTTATGCAATTGGAGTGTGGTACATAAAAAGAATCAGAGCTGCTGCCATGAACAAAGCTTCTGGAACAAAACCTAATAATGATAGTGTCAAACATTCACCTTCCGAAAAAAAAGATATACCAACGTATGCAAAGTAGACATACAAAGTACAACTTTGACATTGTACTTACCTCTCCAAAAAATTAGGACTTCTAGAATCTGCCATTCTCATCGATGACATTTTCGACGTGAAATCAAACTCGGTTTTCTTTGCAAAACTAGGACTAGCAGTGTCATATCTTTTTTCATTCAGTCTTTTACTTGTGATACGATCGGGACTGTCTCGACCTTGGGAGGGACTGGAGGGACGGTAGCCGGGACTTGGTGGTTGGTAGCTGGGACTTGCCGTTCTATGCATGTAACTTGGACTCGTGGTTCGGTGCATGTAGCTCGGGCTGTTCGTGCGTTGCATGTAGCTGGGACTATTTCTGTCAGCAAAGTTGGGAGAGTTTGCGGTCATACGCTTCTCAGCGACTGATCTCATGTGGTGTTCCTGTGCGAATTTTTGTGTTTCTTCTAGAAGGGGGCTTGCGTTTTGTCTGTAACTGAAAAAGAGACGAGTGTCAACTGATTGAATGATCTTCGTTTGAGAATATATGAAAAGTTCATATTAATAAAATTGTCTTGACTATTATTCGAATGTCTTCATTGCATACATTGGTCGGTACGACCAATTAGCCTTATATTCTTTCTGCTGAAAGGACTTGAGAGGATAGAATCGACCATAACTGGCTGGATCTATGTCTGCGTCTCTTCAAGACGAGGGTATCAGGTTCAGGGTTACCAGGGGCTGCACTCAAGGTGGTGTACTATCTCCCCTTCTGTAGTCGCTCCTGGTGGATAGTCTGCTTGATGCCCTCGACAGAAGAAAAGTTGATCTGCAAACTCATGCAGATGACCTTATCATCCTGGCAAGGTCCACGTCGGAAAGGGCACAGTTGGTGCTTGAGGGAGCAGATGTCTGTCAACCTCAGCAAAACTGTGTTAATCCCTTTCACCAAGAGAAGAAAATTGGACGATCAAACGCCACTTTCCCTCAATGGTGTGGTCATTCCATTTGGAACGGAGGTGAAATATCTTGGCATTGTCCTTAATAAAAGACTCACCTGGAACGCTCACTTGGAAGAAGTTTTACACAAAGCCAGACTGTCTCTATGGACATGTTGAAGGATTTGTGGTGAAACTGGCTTACAGAGACAGGCTTGTCTGGCTTGCAGTGGTGCCATCAGTACCACACTGTCAGCGGCCATAGCGATACTTCTAGATCTACCTCCTCTCCACATGTTTTTGGAGAGAGAGGCTAGATGGACTGCATACAGACTTGTGCACATTGCCAATTGCACAAATCAATTTAATACCGAGTGCAACAGACTGTTGGTTGACGTTGGAAGTCACAGCTTTCTGGAAATGACCTCTGACTTTATACCTCCAACTGTCAATTACGAACTGCCTCATAAAGTACTATTTCCGAGTAGAGAGGACTGGATCCTCCGGGAGAAGGAAATATTAAAAGCAGATAGTTGTTGGTTCACAGATGGATCAAAAACACCTTCCGGTTATGGTGCAGGTGTTTTTAGTCGCAGACCCAGGACTGAGTTATCTACATGCCTAGGAACTTATGCGACTGCATTTCAAGCGGAAATTTACGCTATTGAATTGTGTGCGGAGAGATTGGTTAAATCCAACCTCACTCACAAGTCAATGAAAATATTCTTGGACAGTCAAGCGGCGTTGGAAGCTTCTGGCTCCCATCGAGCAACGTCTAAATTGGTAGCAAACTGTCAAAAACGACTCTCCTCGATAGGAAGACTCAACAGATTCTCTGGTCTAGATTTCTGGCCATACTGGCCTGAAAGGCAATGAAGCTGCTGATTCTCTTGTGAAAGAGGGTGCTACAAGCGGCTTCATTGTACCAGAACCTGTCATTGGCATCGCTTTGGGCTTTGCCAAACACCTGGATGCCAAAGATTGAACACCTGAATGCCAAGAAGATTTATGGACTTCTGGCAGGAATCTTCCAATGGAAGGTTCTGGCTCACTTCAAGACACTGAGAATAAGTGCCTTGGAGTGAGCCAGAACCTTTTATTGGCATCGCTTCAGGCTTTGCCTTTGCCAAACAAACACTGAACACCTAGATGGCAAGAAGATTCATGGACTTCTGGTAGGATTTCCAGGATTGGCTCACTCCAAGGCGTTCATTCACCCTTTGAAGGGTGAATGTTATTTGAATGATCATATGCAGAGACTGGACTGTCGGAAGACAGTGTGTGTCGCCTCTGTCTAGAAAATGATGAAACAGCAGAGCATATAGTTTGTGCCTGCCCCGCTGGGGACCGAATAAGGTTCTTTGAGTTCGGCAGATCCGTACTCTCACCATCTGACCTGAAAGACCACTCACCATACAAACTAATCGGCTTCGTTAAGAAGCTGGATTTATTTCTCCGAGTGTAAATAGATGTGAGCCACAATTAACCCTTGTGGGTTGCGGTGGAGGGTCGAATAGATCCATTCACTTCAGACCTACCTACCTACAGTACTGGCACTTTCATTCACTCATTTCCTTTATATTCCTTTTGAGAGTAATCACAAAATTGTATGGCGATCGTCAGTAATACTACCCCAAGAAGTAAAAGTCTACAATGTAGTCACTAAAAACTACAACTACACACAAACCAAGCTACAATTATACCATACATATCAGTAGCCACAGAATTCTAAAGAAATGAAACTTTTGATCCAAAAATTGAATTGAAAATTATGACCAATGAATTTCAAACCATCATCTATATGTATTCTTCTGTATACCTCTATATCTCTGAATTTCCATGGGACTGGTTGGAAAGGTTACAAACATAGGGAAGGAAAGCTTGTCCCTTGACCACCCGAGCTGGGATTATTCTCTCCTGGATCGTACGGCCCGCTAAAATTCTCCTTCGCTGTACACATTCCCGTTGAAAGCATTCCTTAGGTGATTGAAATCCTCAGGAAGACAGTCACATTCACAAATATGTCGTGCCCTCTCAACCAACTCTCTTGTTCTGGCTTGTGATTAGAGTCTATGTTCAGGTAACTGTGTAAGCGTTAATTTCCTGTACAGTCTCTTCACAAGAACATCCAAGAAAGCTGGAGTCTCTTGTTAGACGACGGGTTGGCTGTTCTTGTTCATTTTTCACTGCCTGAACCACTGTGCATGCTGTTTTTGGTGAGTGCATAGGCTTGGGATTTGGGAGTTGAGCAAACCGGCCATCGGATGCTTGCTTCCACGTAGCCCCGCTGGATACGGGATTGACAGAAACACTTATGGTTCTGTTATTCCCTAACTGAATGGCATCCCTACGATGGCTTAATCTTAAGGTATGTGTATCCGTGCCGAGGGGATGAATGACACTGTGCCTATCAGCTGCCTCTACGGAACCTTCGAGATACCGATGCTTCGATGCTCGTCGTAGCATCCATCGCCTTGTCACGGTAACGCGAAGCTCTGCCTTCTTTCTTGACCTTCTTTCCCTACCTACTCGTGGGACTTTTATGGACAGAGTAAACTCAAACATTCTTTCTGACGCTGAGTCTACAGAGGAGATAGATGTCGAGCTCACAACTCCATCTGTTCCCTTTACATGTAGATCAAGAGCGAGTCTGCAGAGGAGATGTATGTCGAGTTTACAACTCCAACTGATCTCCTGTAAATTTAGATCAGGAGTGGGAGCTTCTCGACTCTCCAACTCCTGATCCAATAACTGAACCTAACATAACCTTTGTTAGACGGAGCATCAGCAAAATCTACCATTATCGTCAGACCCCATTTGGGATACATATGAATGTAGCAATCTAGTATGTTAATGACTGGGTAAAATCTGGTTTAGCGAACGGTTTCGTTTAGTCACGCCACCACGATAAAGAATTCTCGTCTCTTGCCTTGTCTCGAACGTGACAAGTTAGTTCTTCCTCGACAAGAGAGAACAAGAGAAGTCGTGCTTATGACTAGTTGGTATTAATTTTGTTTATATTCGAGATACTCAGACGGTTCACTCCATCTGAAATGACCCTCCTGGTACTGACGAGGGGCAAGTACTCCGAAACCGGTCTGTCGGTGGTCATATCGGCCAAAGGAAATCAATTTCAGCTTTCCATATGAAGGGAGTGGTTTTACTAGGCTTTCTGCGCGGCAGTAGCTGGGTTAGCTGTTATTTTTCCGTCGGGTATCTGACACAAGTACCTAAAAAATCTCAGGTCTGGTGTTAACATTCGATCCCACGTTTCGGCTTCGACTTTGAAGACATTTTCGAAAAGATATGACTGAGGTCTCAGGTAGTGTCTTGCTTTAAGGGTTCTGTGATTGAGGCAGATTGAGAACCCGGCATCAAGCCGGCATCTGCCTACCCTCAAGCATCTACCGTGGGTACACAGGTTCTGGTCTGGTATTTACGTCCGTGGACGAGTTGAAGGGGAGCGAGATTGTGAAGGCGAGGTTGAAGTTGGTAATGGGAACAGTTGTGTGACTTCTTCTTTTCTATAAATCATTTTCAGAAAATGCTATTGTATACGCATACATCTTACAGCAGATCTATTTTTTTGGTGATGAAGGTTCTGGAATGTAAAGTTCTAGTGAGGAACATCCACTTCAATCATGAAGACTCAAGAGGGATATTTCAGTAAATTTTTTTGTGTGCTACACTTTTTCTTGATTCATTTTCGAAATTCAATTTCATAAAATTTCACTCACCTATTGTAGATAGTATTTTTCATTGTATTGGGACTAGGGGCAGTTGGGCTGGAAGAATTGAAGCGATTGGTTGGACTGGCCCTGTATGTTGAGCTGGGACTGCTGTTGGACGATTTGGACCTCCTTTGGGTTCCAACGCGCATCATGAATGGGGATCCTTTCACATCATAACCGTTGAAATATACGTAAACCTGAGAAATATAATTATTCGGTGTCACGAAGAGGTCAATTTTGCTTGCAAATTGTCATCTTTGGACTTCGACTCAGTTGTTTTCACAGAATGTGACTGATTTGTTCAGTATACAGTGTGGTCCACTAAGTGTGCCACAAATGGGAAACTTTTTTATTATCGATTTCTCAGAAAATTTTATTCTTGACAAAAGTTGGTGCATGTTCCAAACCTATACCAAGTGTACCTGAAATGGCTTTATGACAAACACCATACAGGATAGGTCAAAAAATATAATGTTCGTTCAGTGATAAAGTACCCTTATTTCAAAAAATATAGAAATATGTTGAATAGAAAAGTTGCTTAGAATTAAAAGTTATGTTCAGATAC